>JBAMBJ010003250.1:0-133441 GCA_037043495.1 Drosophila recens | reverse complement strand
TAAATATGTTACACTTTTTCCTAATATTCAAATGGAGAGGGGAAGGTGATGGCATTTTTAAATCCAAAAAAAACGAATTTTCAATTCTATTTTAGTTTACCTAAGGCTCTCTTAAGCTTAATAAACCTCATGCTTTTTAAGCATAGTGCGTAGGAGTGCTGGGTATCTTACTGTCGAGCACGCTCGACTGCAGCGTTCGCTCACTGAACGTCATCTTTCATTAGATTAACGATTGTGACCGGCACTCGGCACCGGCCACTGGCCACTGGCCACTGGCCATGGAACGTACTGGGCATGAGAGCTGCCCAAAATCAAATCTTCAACAATCTGTTCTGCCAAAATGCCTCCGCACACACACACGCATGACAGATGCCCCCCTTCCCCTTCCCTGTCCACGCTCTTATAGGCAACGGGTCTTTGTTTGTGTTTGTGTTCGTGTTTGTTTTTGTTTTTGTGTCCATGTCAGTTTGCCAAAAAAAAGAAAAAAAAAAAATAGAAGAGTGTCAAATGCGTGCGGTGGCCAATGTGGAGCTGGCAGTTTTGATGCTCTACCACACAGCGACCGGCAAGCCGGCAGTGGACAGTGGATAGTCGGACAGTTGGACAGTGGACAGGGTCGGACTTATGACCGGCCAACGACCAAACGAGTGTCAACTTGATCCTGACAAAGTATTTGCGGCTTGCCAGCCATTTTTAGTGCGCCCACAGATTTTTAGTCAGCCTCTCAGCCCTCTCCAGTTTTAGAGAGAGAGAGAGAAAGAGAGAGAGACATGAAGGGGCAGAAAAAGGAGAAGGAGGAGAATAGTAGAGAAGTAGAGTAGAGAAGGAGCACTGACTGAGGCCAGCAAGGCATTTAATTCAAAAGCTGTGAGTCTGTATCCGTAACCATAACCGTGAATTCCCACAGAATTCCCTGACAAAAATCCGATAGTAGAATCTTTTGACTTTATGGCATTTTGATAATCATAAATTGTTTTAAATTTAAACCTTTTGGACAGTCTATTTTCTCGATAATATTTACAGCTCACAAACAATTTAAATATTTATCTATTTGTAACTAATATATTGATTACACTCGGCAACCAAATAAACCTTTTTTGTAACCTTTTCATTTTGTCAGTCTTAAAAAGCACTTTTTCTTGTTCCTTATAAAGGTGTGTCGATCCATTGATGAGAGCTAAAACGAATTAGAAAACATTCCATTTGCCTCCATTCACAATATACACAATATTCAGTTTGTTTACATATATTATATTTAATATAACTTTATTCATGCACTACTCGCATATACTTTTAGGAACTTAGATAATTAACTAAAAAAAAAAAACAGTTGTTTCTTATGTAAAATTATAAATAATTGACGGCGACAGAAATTTTGTTGTTCGTTCCGGCAACTCGATGATGATGAAGTTGACGCTAGTTCGCACTTGTTCCTTTGGTTCAGGGACAAGCTGGAGTAGCGACTTGATCACACATGGAACTATTAAATGAACTAGCTCATTTTGTTTCGCCGACAAATCGGAACTAGTTGCACACAATTCCACAACTTGTAAATGCATCATTGTTTTCTCTTTCACTTCGCCTCCTTCTTGCCTTTCGATCTTTTAGTGGTCTATTCCCTTGACCTCGTGACGCTTCGCCTTGGGCATGGCCACCGCCAGAGAGCGATCCACATACGCAAAGTTGTCCACCACGCTGACGTAAAGTGCACCGCCCATCACGGCCAACGCACCGCAAATCGAAATCTTGGCCCACATGTTGTCGAGTGTATTTCAAACCGAACTGAACTGAAGTGAACAGGAGATGTGGACTCGTACTTGCACTATGCGCGAGTCTCGCCGCCTGCATGTCGCTTTTTATACCCGGCAATTCGCAGCGGGACCGACTCCCGACTCCAGTCCCCGACGAATTCCCCATTACCCATACCCCATTTCCAGTCGAGAGCTTTCGCTATGTGCGGCTGGTCACGTCAGCCCGAAGCTTTTTTCAGCAACGGATTTGCCTCCGATTGCACCTCCCCGCCATACTCTGCACCCTTTCGTTATGCACTCACTTCCTTCACCCATCATTATCGATAATTAGATAAGAATTTTCGCACATTTCGCAGCAAGCTTTTATATGTACTTCTCATTTTTATTAATATTTTTTTGCAATGTTTTTGTTTGTTTATTAGTTAAGTATTTGTTTATCAAGATCTCTTAATCTCGCCGGTGACGTTGTTTTCGCGTGTTGTCGATAGACGCGGACAGCTTTTGGTTTAGTTTTAGTTTTTCACTTTATGATATGTAAATTGAATATAATTTAACAACTACATCGAGATACATCGAGATCAAAAATATTTTTATAAATTTGCCAAGTATAGGATAAATATATTTTAGATTTTAATATGTGTAACTTATTTTGCTTGCTATATTTGCATAGTTCTGACTTTAGCCCTGAGTTGCTTATTTTGTTATGTCAGTCATGTTATGTCAAAATAAAAATATATCTCTATATTTATGTTAGTCTTTAAATTTTCTTTAAATCATTGATTGATTTTTTTTCAATTCATTTGCGAATTTAATTCTGATAATTTGTTAAATTTGAACTATAAGATTAATTAATAGTATAATATATAGTAACTGCAAGGTTTAATTTAAGTTAGATCATTTCCCATTCGGTGCTAACAATAATAGTTAAACTTTTTGCTTTACTGCTAGAGCTTTGTAGTTATCTGCAATTTGCAAGTGTACTTTAGCTACCCTGTATTCTATAAAATAAAATTACGTAAACTGAATGTTTTAAAAAATATACGTTAATAGACATTTGATTACTTGCAACAATATTCCAAAACTCGTGAAAAATTTCTCAGAGGTCAAGAAAAAACGTACCCACATTTTTGATTTAAATCAAGGAGTTTTTAACGTATGTATATAAGAATAAACACTACAATATCTGATTGTAGGGCATTTCTTAGTCGACTAGACCCGCTGTTGATTTTTTGCATTAGCTGCAGCGCCATATGAGGTACTAATAATGATAAAATGTTATCGCCTCGACAAATGTTTCTACAATAATTCTCGCTAATCGCTAAGGTGTGAAGTACGAATACGAGTGTGTGTGAATGAGTAGCTGTATCTATACATACATATGTACATAGCTCAAATGACGATTAGCTCATGTATGTATGTCATCAAATAAACAAACGATGGCGTCAACTTTGCAATAATTGCGCGACTTGCATTTGTTCTGTGAGTGCTGTTTGAATATCGTGTGAGTACGGAATGAGTCATTGGTCATAAACTGAGTGTGGAAAGCCTTCAAATGCATCTAATCAGAAATTGTAGAAACGCAAAAGTCTTCCAGTTAAGCAATTGCATACATGCAAACTTGTATCTAAACTCAAACCTGTACTCATATTCATGAGAATGAATAGATTGAATTGATTTGAGAAGTACATTTTGATGAAGAAGCATAATCACTTATAGGCAGATCAATATTAGAGTCGGATGGCTTTCATATTTACCATTGTATTCACTACGTAAATGAGTTTGAGTTCGAGTACGAGTACGAGTGCAAGTCCGAATCCGAGCACTCGTATTGGGCCAATAATTCATGCATAATTGCAATGAATATACAGAGAATATCTTACTTCTCAGATTAATGTTCATCAATATCATCAATGCACTCATATTCCTGCTTACAATTTCAAACAAAGAGCCCATTGGGTTATTTGGCTTCAATGGGAACATTTGGCAATTATTGTATGTATGTATGTATGTACTTACATACACGTACATAAGTATAAAGCAACATGAATCCGCTTCAAGATAGGATAATTCTCAGATGGTTTTCAGTGTCTTCCTTGGGCTTCCACAGATTATAAATACAAAGATTATTTTACAATTGATGTCTTATGGTCAGCGTATCTGTATTGAAGGCTGTTGAACCCTCTTCAAACCATTATCTCGATTATTCTACAATACTAAACATTTTTAATTGATAAAAACTGTTTCACACAATCTCAGTTACTGATTTATAATATAACTTATATTTTGTATATAAATAAAAAGAGAAAGCAAGCACAATAAGTTAGAAGTTTGTATTGAAAATAAATGAGGTTCTATAACTATGCATTATGAAAATATCGGACAAAGTTAAGAACAGATTAAATTTTCTTGAATAAAACAAAAAAACTGCGTATAAAAAAAAGTATACAAGCTTTCGTTTGGTTTCTTTTAAGTATATGAAGGTTTTCATATCGATCGGATATAAGAAATATTTTGCAATTTACCATTATAATGTTTAGGAAGCAATTGCAAACATGAACCAATACCATCGAACCGGTTTAAAAGTTGCATTTAAGCCAAGTTAAGAGAAGAGTGTTGATTCTGAGTGCCACCGTCAGTTGGGACTGTTGTGGAATAACCCGGGGAACTAGATATAGATTATAAATGTTGCAGAACTCGCGCTGTTTACGCGCAGATTAATCGAAGCTCATAAAGCAACGCATACAAAGAGAGAGAGAGAGAGAGAGAGATAGCGAGTGTGCGACAGAGACAAAGAGAGCAACACCCACAACACACAGAGTGTGTAGTCGCAGATGGAAAGGGAAGGGAGGTCACGGGGGAAGCGTATCTATCTAAGGGGGCGATATCGTCGCATGCAGATAAACAGGCATTAATAATATAAATTTGGCTAGCATTGTGCAGACGGTGGCACATGCCACAGACAGGGGACAGTGGTGGAGTGGGACTGTGGTGGAGTGGTGGAGTGGTGTAGTAGTGAAGTGGTGCTGGGGGGATTGTACACTAACAGATTGCCATCATTTGTGTTTGCTTATGGTCTGCGACTATACGAATGGCATGTATCTTTCTCCCTCACTCCCCGTCTTTCTCTGTCTCTTCCTCTATCTCCCAGTCGGCACTATTAGTCTGGGCAAGAGTTGCAAGTACAACTGCAACTGTTGCTGCCATACTTCATGTCAGCTGCTCAATTTTCGCAGATTTGTTGCATCTCATGGGCGGTTTACTTTTAACACTTTTCCACGTTCAGCAGCTTTTCGCATATTCCAGGTTAAATTAAATTACTTAATAAATATACTTACTTACTAATACAAATGCAGTGTCTAGGGACCGGGGAGGGAGCAGGTAGTGAGGGAATTCGTTACTGACTGGCGACGTCGCTCGCATCCGTTTGTGCCAATTTTCAAATGCAGAAACGTGCAACGTGCAACCAGCAACCTGAGGCTCAAGGCTCACTGCCAACTGCTGTCCCCTCCCCCCTCCAGCCCCCGTCCACGATCCCCTTATCTACCTACCACCTTCCGCCACAGACCCTGGTTGGCTATAGGGGGCGTATTTGTGCTGCGCTCGGTTTGTTCGCTTGCACTTCCTTCCGGCTGGCCCTTATACGCCGGCAACGAAAAAACCTCAAGTAAACAGACGATGCAAAGTCTTTGCCCTCTAACCGTCTAACCCGTTGCCTCTCTACGTCCTATCCCCTTCTTTTCGTCTCCATCTCCATCGACATCGACAACCTCCTGCCGCCCATTTAGGTTCCGTTTTCCCTGCGCAAATTGAATTCTCGAGCGCACATATTCATTTCCCTGTACACACTTACATACATATGTTTGTGTGTGTATTTGTTAATTTTCGCACTGGAAAATTGCATCAACTGGTTTACGACTCTTTCGTGCGGTCGGTAAAAACAGCAGAGCACGGCTAACGGTAAATATCTACATAGCTTTTCGAACTTTTCGATGTTGGAGTAAGTAAGTTACTGTAGAGCGAGCTCGACAGTTAGATACTCACTATGCAATTTTCTCGGGGTCGATCGATTCGATTCCAAACCTTGAAGTCCAATATAACAAGCGGGAAGTCGAGATAAGGACTATAAAATACCAGTTAGGCTATGGAGATATATATTTTGAGGCACGGTAAGAAACACACTGCATACCTTTAGGCGCTTGAGTCGCTCGAATACTTAAAACAGCTTTAAATGCCGCTGTATTTATTCGATATTGATGCAATTAAGTTGGATAATAAATAATAATATTAGCAAGCGCTTATCATTGGGTTGGAGATGACTTCTCCTCCTTGTTACATACATTTCAACGAATACAGCATACTCTTTTATAAGTTTCAATAAGAACGGGTGTGAAAACAATTACGTGCTTTATGGAGTCGAAGGTAGTACGTCATTCTGCCTTTTCCATACAAAGACACAGAGTTATTATACTCTTCTGCTCCATAAGGACCTAGTATCAAATGAGAAAGATGAGACAGAAATCAAACCGCGCTTGTACATACCATATGAGGCCAAGTAGCAGCGAGAATCGGGGACGACAACGATTGTTTTGCCAGGTATTTAATATTAAGTATACCACAAGTTGGCCGCATCTCAAACTGTTTGACAAGCGACTGCTCGATACGAAGAAGAGATCGATGCGATTGCGTGTTCACATACCCAAAAGTGAATACATAATTGGTAATACATATACTTACATACAGATGTATTTGTATGGCATGTGGCATGGCATGGAATCCAGTCAGAGTTCATAACGAGGTTAAAAGGAATGCGGCCGTAGTTGCGCCTCAAAAGCCATCTCATTTCCCCATGATAGGCACAATAAGGACCTCAGAGAGAAGTACGAGAATGCGAATGCACATAGTACATATTAAGAGGGGCGAGGACACAACGGGGTTTCGGGCCGTAATCCATGGAGTGCATTTTAATTTATGAACAAAATTTTGCGTATCTAATGCACATCGTCCTGCACTTTGTGTGCACAATTAAATTTTCAATGTAATTTCACGCGCAAATGCCTTCAATTGCACGCCGAGTGGAGCGATAAGATGAAACAGGTGGAAGGGAATCTCCTGTCTCTCTCTCTCTCTCTCTGTCTCTGTCTCTCGCTGTCTCTTGTAGGCCCAAGCAGAGATTGGCAGCGTGTGCATCACATGAAGCGACATAATCATCATAATCGCATTGACACTATAAATGAACGCGCCGAGCAGACATTAGGGGACAAGGTGCACAAGGGGGCAAGGGCAACAAGGGGGAGGGGCAGGTGCAACATCAATGGGGCATGGTGTGTTGTGTGTTTGTGTGTGTAATAACAGGGAAGGTTGCACTTACTGCCGCCATTCATGCGGCTGAGTGACAAACACAACAATTTTATGGTCTTTTGTTGCTTTTGCTTTTGGCAAACGACCGATTAACATTTGCTTATCAATTAGCACAGTTGGCCAGCTATCCAAGTGCCATCGATAAGGTGGAAATAGAGCAACAAAACAAGCTGCCTCCCCCTTCCACTTCTCACGGCCTCAGGGGATTTTCTCTATCAGTTTATCTGACACAATTTCAATTCAATGCCCTTGTCTAAGACTGAATCAGTAAGCTGCTTTAAGCTTTACAAATCAAATAATCAAGGTAATGATAATGTTATTCATAGCATACTCGTACTTGAACAATAGAATATGTTTAAGGTTATGAAAAAGCTGAAATAATTGGCTCTGAAATAATGGTATGTTATTGCTTTATAGTTATTGTTAATAACTTTATTTTTTTAGCTCCACATTATTACTAAGAATTTACAACGTATATTATAAATGTCAAATAATTATAAGATTAGTCATACAAATTTTAGAGCACGTTTTTTTTTCAATTTAAAGCCTAATTGTCTCACTTAGTTAGTAAGAATATAACATGCGTATATCAAATTTTACCATGAGCGAATAATAAAACATCAAGAATAGGCATTATTTCGTGAATTTATTCTTTTTTTGTCACTGGTTCCATTTTAAATTACATCTTAAAACTAATCATTATTTTGTTAGTATATTTATAAAAATCGATCATTTGTAAATAATGGCGAAATACATAGACAACCCTTTAAAAAGCATTTGGTATATTTTTCGCTCTCTCAAAGTTACTAAAAGTGAATGTTATAAAAAAAAAAAAACAATATGTATAGTCCCTGATAACAAATAATATAATAACATATATATAAAATAGATAGAAATTAAATATAATTTGAGCTATTCACTTTCCTCCTTATATTGCTCATACAACAGTATGGATTTTAAGAAACAAGTGTAAAATGAGTATATACCGAATTTTAGTGCCGATTAAACGATTCAGTTTTCACGCTTTAAATTATATTCAACTTCTAAAAAACTGATTTTGATGTTTTTTCATCCAGTGGAGTTTTATCAACAGTGGCTGTCGCTATTCAACACTTGCAAACAGTGTTGTTACTCGACATTCGCATTGATTGCAAATTAGAGCCCTGCATGAGCTCACACTAAATCGTGTTAACAGTCAGAAATCACACTGTGCACACATTCAGAACGACATAGTGTGCTTTTTAAGTCATAATTTCAATTCCTTATGATACATTCATTTTTCGGACTCATTGACTCGAAGCTAAGCTGTCGTGTGATTCGAATCATTTCGTATGATACTGTTTCACACTGTTATGAAAATTTGCTGTAATTCAAGTCGTTCTGACAGTTGAAACAGTGTTGAATGTGTGAATCAAGCACACACAGTAGAAAAAAATTACTTCTGATTTGTTTTAATATAAATAGAAGAATGGAAAATAATTCGAGCATTGGTTCTAGAGATGGGCACGGGCCGGGGCGGGCCTCGGGACCCATGGGCCTTTTACAAAATTTTCCGGTTCGGGTCGGGCCGAGCCTGAAAAATGAGGCCCGTGCCCATCTCTAATTGGTTCTAAAGATGATAATGTAAGTGCACAAATGTATCTGGTTTTATTAAATTTGTGTAGTTGAATATATACATATGTGTAAACTGCGATAAAAGAAGCTCCACTGCCGGAAACGCTGATATGGTAAACAAAACAATATTTTTAAATATGGACATGAAAAAATAGTTAAAATAAATTAACTATGAACACAAGTTTAATTTTCAATAAATTTAATGCTTGCTTAATCACCCTAAAAAACATTCAGTTTATATTAGTGTGCACAGTGTTGACAGTGTCAGCTCGAACACTTGAATCTATGAATCGGAATCACACTACCTTTTAATATGACTCGACTGGATATTTGAATCATGATTTTGAATGACTTGTAAGTCAAAGTGATTGTATAGACAGTGTGACTATTGATAGTGTTGTGTGATTCACATGACTCGTTTGAGAGAAATTGAATAATTTTGAGTTTAGTGTGCACTCATGCAGGGCTCTAATTGCAATCCATTTAAAAACAAAAGCTGATGATTCGTCTTCAGTTTCCCGTTCCCCGTTTCGCTTCTTCCGTTACTCAAGCGACCTTCAAGTAACAACCACAAGAATAGCTTCCAACCACCCACCCACCATTGTTGCCCTTCCCCCCTGCTCGTGCCCCTGCCCCTTTGAGTGCTGTGAAGTGTATGCGCTGTAATGTGCGTTAATAAATTTAATTTTAGCCTCTACCTTCCCCCTCACTTCTCTATCACTCTCTCGCTTTCTCTCTCTATCATTTACTCAATCTCTCACTCTTCTTCTCGCTCTGTCAAGCCATCAAGTTTAAAGTGTCGCCCGAGTCGACACAACTCAACTCGATTCTCGTTTTTATCAGTTTAATGGGCGGGCCGTAATGCAATTTGGCCATCTACACCATGTAGCTTCCACCCACCACCCTCTTTCTCACCCTGCTAAGCCCCCCTTCCCCCTTACCCCTCCCCCTTCTCACTCTTTCTCTCCCTCTCTTTTGCACTCGTTCTCTGTTGTCGCACAGAGATATGATGCCGGTTGCTGCCGCTGTTGTGTAAAGCAATTTTGATAAATTTATGTGAAATACGCTTTCATGATAAGCTAATTAAATTCAATCGCTGTAACCAACTGCCAAAAACCAAAATGCTTGCCCCATGCCCCATCCCCACCACCACCCCTGCCTAATGTTGCCAGTCGACAGTCGACAGTGCCTGTTTCACCAACCATTTGCCACTTGCCAATCCCCTGACGGCGTTGTAAATGTTAAAGCTAAGCGATTGTTTCCATATCGTTGGATAGACCCGAAAAATGAACAGCGGACGGAAAGTCGGAGCATGAGTTTGGATAATAAACGCAAGAGGAGAAAAAAAAAGCAAAAACACTGAGGATCAGACTCAACCGAAAATTGTTTAAAATTGTTGCGAAATCAAGGAAGCATTTTGACAATTAGATTTAAAATAATGTAATTATAATGAGAACTAGAAAGAAAATAAAGTTAAAATCGGATAGTAATAAGAAATATAATCAAGTAAAGTAAATTATATTACTGGAGGAACTAAACATAAAGATGATTTAAATAGTTTAATAGTATCACTTATCGAATATGTGCAACCAAAGGTGCTTCGAATTGTATTCAGCAACCAACTCATACCGCACTTTTTTTCATTACCGGAATTCAGGACAGTATGTAATGCGACTCGAAAAGAGTACAACGCATTTTTAACATGCCAACTCAGTCTATTGAATGCAACAGGCAGCAGCCACAGTAAAAAATAGATACAGAAAACAATTAAACAAATACTCGAACCATTTTACACACAATGGCATTTCCAAAGAATGAATAAAATGCATTACGAATTACGAGTATTCGAGTATTTGTAATTTTTAGCAATGTCCAACGAATTGAAATCAATGCTTAATTACATTAAACATGTGCCGTTAACATAATTATAATTAGGCCTGACATCATCATAGCAAAGCCGACATCAAAATTATATCCAATTCTGATTATTTTTAATGAATAACCATCCGAAAAACACACAACAAATTACACAAAAGGCAAAAAAAAAAACAAATAATGATAACATGTAAACGAGATAGAATCAGTACTGATCGACTGTGAGATGCTCTGCAATCAAATTGGAAATTATAAAATTATCTAATATGTTATTATATAAAATTATATTAAATAATGTTATAGACTACTCGGAAAGAATGATACATAATTTGTGAAACGGCTGAAGAGAATATATCTCCATTTTGTTCAGTTCTTCCTTTTTTTATATTTTAATTAAATGGGTTTCCTGCTATCATTAGTGACAGTTATTTGGAATGATTTCAGTTACCTGCTACATTCCTTAGCAAGATGTCAGTATACCCTTAATGTACATTCATGTGAATAAAAAATAAATAGCAGACCATGTAAACATCCAAATACACATACACGGACATACTCGTAAGTACGTAAGTACTCGTATTTTCACATTTCACTGAACGCCTGTCCTGTTCTGTCCTATCCTGTCCTGTTGCATATGTTTGGGGCGCTCATGCGTTATGCTGATTTGCATATTAAATAGGACTACGATTACAACAGGAATACGAGCACAGCGATAACGATGATAAATCGACTCCGGCCAATTGGCAAATGTAGCGGGCTAATGACAAAAGCTTTCCAATTGCCCGTGTCTAAGCTCACTGGGATGCAGTTGCCAATTTACAACATGTTTTAGCTGGACTTATAAAGTTATTACTGCAAGTAATTCCACCTAATCATACATATTTAGTGTTATCGACATTGTATTTAGGTGTTTCGCATTTATTGAAAGTAATCTATTAAGTTAATCGATCTTCAATAATTCAATTCTAATTTCCACACCATCATGACTATCTCAAAAATCACAACTTTTGATCAACTGATGCACAATATTTGTTAAGCCTTGTTCTTTATTCTGAAAACCTTATGTGAGAATTCATTTTCTTTATTGTGAAAAATGCATGTGAGAATCAAAAAATTGGTTCTGGATTGAATAGTTTGTTCACGTATTCTGGCAAATCAGGTTTTTTGACAAACAGAAGTTTTGGAATAACTGAGGGAAATGTATAAAGGATAGTTTGAAAATCATCTCTGCAGAGTGATATCCTTATTTCAAAATAATGCTGGAAATTTGCCTATGGCGAGCGTTTACTGTTTCCTTTTATTTATTTATATCAAATCAAATATATCTTAATACTTACATTACAATTTTAATACATATTTATGGGGAACTTGTCATCTTAGGTTTAACTATTCTACGATTGTTCATGACGGTGGAATCTTGGGGTTAACTATTTTAGGATTCTTCTTGAGCGGCCATGAGGTCAATCCGTCTTTAAAGAACTTAGTGCTTAATATAATTTAAGTTTTAAGAGTTTTCCGTTATTATTTTTGAATCAATGTTTGCATCAAAAATGAGTTAATCTTTGTATGTTACAGATATTTCAAATTCTAAATCGAATATTCCGCTTTTTAAAGCTGTTTATTAAATTTTTTTGTTCTATGGCAATTTTGTGTTTGGTCGATGCAATTATGTATGTACTTGAATAACTGTACTTGCATACGTACATGTGTCTATGAAACTGTATGAGTGTACTTTAATTTCTACATAGTGTTGAGGTCATTTGTTGCTATCGCTTTGATATAAATACATAGATAACGGTATTCAGACATTGCTTGACAACATTCCATAAACTTTTCTGATGTTCACTTTTGTGTTTGTCTTTTATTTACAACGCAATCAAATTTAACTGTTTAAACGAGCGTTGAAAAGATTTCGATCCAACACACACACACAGACACTCACACATTGCCACATGCGGGCTGCAGCAGCCGTAGAAAATGGAGAGCGTCGTCGTCGTCAACGTCAACGGCAGATAGGGTAAGAAAGCGAGAGAAAAAGAGAGAGGGCGAGATATGGGAACGTTGTGAAAATGCAAAACAATTTCAGGCGAATTAGCGTAATTGTCTCAACGCTGCTGCTGCTTCTTTTTCCTCTTCGTTTTTATTTTCTTCGTCGCTACGAGGACAATGAACATGGAGGCGAATAGCGAATGGCAAATGGCAAATGGCGACTGCAGCGTCAATGCCGACGTCAACAGCAGCAGAAGCAGCAGCGAAGCTACTTAATCCTCTAATTTGTGTGTGTTGCTGTTGTCTCATCCACCCACACACACACACACTTACACACATACTAATACACACATTGAGTCAACCACGCCTCCCGCGGCCTTCCGACGCGACGCTTCCGCATTCCCCTTAGCTACACGATGCCAGCGCAGGCTTCATTTGTATGCAAAAATGTAAACCAAAAAATCAGCGAGAATGTTAAATCCAACAAAATGCATTTAACACATAAAAATTTGCATAGAAAGTGGCTTTGGTATGTTTGGTATTTTTGTGCCGCCGCAGTCGCTCTACACTACAGCAATGCCACCATAGTAGACAAATAAAGAGAGATCCAAAGAGCGGGTGAGTGGGTGAGAGCGAAGCAGACAGTGCCAGGGAGACAAGACTCAAGAAGGTTAGATGCGTATGCATGTATGATTAAATTTTAATTTCACTTTTTCTTTAACTACTCCTATTATTGTTATTTGTTTTATATGTGCACAATCCCACGCCATTAATCCCGCTCTTAATTGTACTAACAAACGCACACGGGCGCTCTCTTTAATTATTGAACTTAACTTCACGCTCTTGCTACTACATATGAACTGCACTTTGCCACAGATCAAGAGAGAGCGAACGAGCCTGTCAGAGCAGATAAGCACGAGCTGCAAACGACGCTCAAGAACATCTCGTCGTCTCGTTTCAAAGATTTCATGTTAATTTTGCTGTTTCGTTTATTGCTATTGTTATTGGTTCTATGCATGGCTGTTACGCCCGCTAATCTGGCACTTAATTGTACTAATAACGTACACACACGAGCTAACTCGAATTTGGCTTCGCTTTTTCGCTCTTCGTGTGCTCTCTTCCCTTCAAGACGTTCGCAGTTGGTTCACGCTCTCTTCCCCCTCTAGCTAGTTTTGTGGGCTGCTGCGAGTGGCGCCAGCAAACTTTTCAATTGTTTTGCCATTTCTTATTAAGTTGCATGCTTTGTGTTGTTTTTTTTTTCTTTACATCCGCCCCCCCTCCCCCCCGAATTGACACGCGCACAGTCAATATTTGTTGTTGTTTTCTACATACAACACATTGTATACATTTACATATGGACATACATACCTACATACATATTTGTTGTTATTGTGTTCTTTTATTTTTTTGTCTTTTTTCGTATATTTTGTTTTTGCATGTGTTGAGATTCTCATGAAATTTGCATACAAATTGCGTCTGGCACTGGGCGTGGTATAACTGTTGTACAGTAACCGGGCAAAACACTCCCCAAATGAGCCTGTGTACTGTCCGCCCACCCCCTCCCACCCACAATCCGGCAGTTCACTCACTCGACCAGCCGTAAGTCCAAGGCGAACATCGACAACATCTACCTACTATCAGTTTGTGGGCTCCTATCAATAATCAAAATTCGGTTGGTCCACTTATTGCGCTACAATCATCAAAGAATATACTAAATCAGCGGTGGGCACGCAGTGGCTCCGGGAGCAGCGACTGCTCCCAACTATTTTTCTGCCTATTCGGCGCCTTGAAGTCGCACAAAAGACAAGCTGTTGACGTTGCTGTAGTTGTTATTGTTGTGCTTCCGAATTCGGGCTTAATCAATAAATTTCTTCGATTATTCATTATCGATAACTTTAACATCAACATATGTATTGTACATATTAATTAAGCAGATTGACACGACAACGCGATACGATGAGGTGATTTTTCAATCGCCCGCTGCTTCTAAATTAATTTTATGTTCATACTTATAGGATTTGCTTTGAGTGTTCCTGTTTGTCGAACTACAACAATTAAATGAATTGTAATTTCAAAGAAAACAAGGAATGCTTAGTCTGGGAGCCTGGGCGTACCTCAGGGGGTGTTCTGTGTTCTATTTATGTTCCTATGAATGAACAAGACACATAGTACACATACACATAGTATATACAAACACAATATACAATATGCAAAGGTATAGTATGTATTTTCTTTACATTCATTCACCAATTTTTACTGGTCATACACATAAACAAATAATATAAAATTCTCATTTTATAAATAATAAAAGTCTGAGGGAAAAAATCTTGAGGGGATTTAAAGCCTTAACGAGTTATTCGAACATTTGCACCACAAACCAATATTTCAACAGACTTTGAAACTATTTACTTAATTTGCTTTACTCAATTGCACATACATACATATATTTAATTATAAAAGGTTTGCTGCCAGAAATTTTAAACATGCCAAGCGATTAGGTAAGTCATATTTAAACAAAGACAGCATTATATATTTAATGAATTTATTCAATTTCTTCTCATACGTGCGTTTACAACGTATTATTATTTGTTAAATTTTCAGTTCTATTTACTCGCATCAACATCGTTGGAAAAGCGCTTTAAATTACATTCAGTATATTCAACGAATTGATAAGACACTCAAAGCGATTGCTTTTAATGGAATTTGAAGTATTTGCGGGTTGCTGGGGAGGGGGTGGGGTATGTGTCTGCTATTTCATAAATAAACAGCACAATTATCATAGGTAAACAACAATAAATAAATAGAAGAATAACAGCGCTAATAAAAACAAAAGTCAATTGTGGCGTCGCCTTTTCCGTGCCCTTTTGTGGCCTTTTATATTTCAGTGTGTTTATTTTAGAAGCGCCACTCGAAGACAGCAGCCAGCCAGAAGTTACAGCAACTTTGCTAGCACCCCCTCACAGCCAGCTCACTCTCTCTCTCTCTTCATGTCTCTCTTTCTGTGAGTTCCTTCAATGACGTTTTCAACTTTACACGTCAACTTTAAGTTGAATTGTTGCTCAATAAAAGTTACAGTTGTAGTTGTTGTTGTTGTTGTTGTTGCTGCTGGTGATTGCTTAAAATTCATAATGATAATAATAGTGCGTTCGTTGTGCACTAATTGCAGCTACAACAGCAACAACAACAACAGTAACAACAACAATAACATTGTTCACTTGCACTTGGCATCACTTAAGTCAACTGCAAAACTTTTGCGCCATTCGCGTCATTCGAAATGGGCACAGATAGAACCCATGGAAGAACTAGTATAGAAATGCATGGGAGGGAATAAGGATGGATAGGGGGATAGTGGGAAGAAAAGAGAGAAAGGCAGGCAATGCCTTGGCCATTCACTTCTCTTGGCTCATTCATTCAGGCATTTTGCCGCTTGCATTCAGACTAAAATTGTTCCACAAAGATACGACGAGCGCAGACAATGACAGTGGGACAGACACACACACACACGCACACACACAAATATAGTATATAGAGAACACTTAATGCACCCAAAGCCAAATGCCCACACCCATTTCTATTCGCATTCGCATTCACATTCACATTGAAGTGCACTTCATTGCCGTCTGCCCGTTTAGTCGACTTCAACAGCCGCTGTTGTCTGTCTCTGCATCTGTTCCTCTCTCTCTCTCTGTCTCTCTCTGCCGCTGCCTCTGCCTCTGTCTCTGCCCCTGTCAGAGTTACTGTTCCTGCTCATTCCGAGTCCTTGCTGCCTCGCCTCCTTGCCCCGTTGCCTGCCTGCAGGCGCTGCTTAACTTTAACTTGAACTCTAAAATAACAACCTGAATTGTTTTTGGCTTGTTCAGTTCAGTTTTCGTATAATTTCCTTGCAGGTATTTTCAAAGCTCTCATCACGGGCAATGGCAAGCACTGCCCAAGAGGGAAGGCCGCTTTTACAGGGGCCGCTTTTTTACAGGGGCCCTCCAATTCACTGCGGGTGGCAATATTTAATTTTGTGCGTTCGCGAAAAAAGCGCTTCTAGTTTTATTTTTATTGCAAATATAATTAAAATTCGCCCGTTAGTTCAATTTTTTCGGGAGTCGAGTCTTAAAGTATAAAAATCTCGTTCGAAAATAAAAAACAATAAATATAAACATGCACTCATCGAAATTTAATTAAATTTAATTAGTAGTATATTTTAAATTTCGTAAAAATGATTTACCGTTAGATTCTATATTTATAATTAAAATTTTTTTGACTTTTATCCTCGGTTTTTGGAAAAAATTTGTTGATGCAAAAAAATTCTTCAAACAATTCTAAGAGTGACTGCGAAGAAAAAATCAAAAACCTCTTCGCTAGTATTTTTAATAATTTTTTGAAAAATTTGTATGAAAAAACCCCTTTTTCATTCCTCCTTTTCATACAAATAGTAGCTTGGAGGGACCGCATATTATTGGCGACCACTTCATGGACTGTAATTTTTGCTTTGACATGCACTTTTTGACCAAAAGGGACATGTCCTTTGGGTCATTGTCTTACTGAAAATTTAATTTTTCAGCAGCAAGACCCATATTCCCTACGACTTCTGGAATATTCTGTTGCAGAACTATTATAAGTATATTGTGTCTTTTGCGTTATTCCATCGATTAACACCAAGGGACCAACTCAATTTTTAAAAATACAACCTCAAACCATAACGGAGCCGCCACCGTGCTTGACGGTTTGCCGCACATTACTTGGTGACTGGATTGTGAAAACTCTAGTCCTACCTACCTATACTATAAACATCTAAAGAGATATGAAAATGAGAAGAGAACGAAAGCAAAAATAGATAGAAAAAAGCGAAAGAAAGTCGACTTCTGTGCAAATAAGTCTTTTGAACCTTTTGGTGAGAAATATTATACGAAATGATCAAGTATATATAATAATAATGATAAGAAGGATTAAAGTAAAAATTTTTCAATTATTTGGATTTAAATATGTAAGTTAGTCACTGAAAACAATGGAATCTATGGGCTTACAATTTTTAAAGAAGTATTTTAAGTAAATAATTTTTGTTTCAAGGAAATTTATGAGCTTCATGAAACGTAAGCAAACATTAACAAACGGATTACACCATTCAACGATATTTTAATTTGCTTTAAATGAAAACCTTTTAAGATCTGAATTTTATATGATGTTATGAACAAGACCATAGACTATTAAGACCAGCTAAGTTGTCATTCATGAATTGACCGACTTTTAGGGAAAGCAATTCATCAATGAACGATAAATATGTGAGTGCATTCACGAGAGTCTTTTGTGAAACTTATGAATGGTTCGCTGCTGCTCAACTTCAGTCCAGCAATTTAGTTATCTGCAACGTTCCGATCTTCTTAACTCGTTTCTAGTTAACTGTTATGGCTACTTACCATTGCCCAACCTTCCCCTTCCTCGTCCTAAGATTGGTATAGCTATAGCTATACCGTTAACTTATCTGCCATCTACTTGGCTTGCCAAGCAATTTCAATGAAATCAAGCAAGCGACTGCAAATGCTTTGTTCTTCTAGCCACTCTCTGGAACAGCTCCTGTTCATTGTCCTTGTTGTCGCCAATGTTGTTCTTCGAGCCCCCCTCGTTTGCCCCCTTTCCATGCTGCTCCCTTGTTATTGTTGCTGCTGCTTCTGCTATTGCTGTTGCTGTTGCCCTGCAGCAACATTGCTGTTGCTGTTGCTTCTGCTTCTGTTGTTCTTACCTGAGCTGAGCTGAGCTCAAGTATTATCAGCCAGCGTTGTTATACCCTGTAAGAATGCCACACGTTTATGCCGAGCATACAAAGTATACTCCCATTTCGATACGAAAATGTATGTAGGTGTAAGATATTAAATTTTTAAGCGATTGAGTAAAGCGAAGTAATAATTCGATGTAAAAATATCGATTTCAGTTTTGTAAAGTTTTAAATATAACCTTTTTTTACATATGCTTTAGTAGTTTTAAGAAACCTCTCCGATCTTTATTTATTTATTGAAAGTAATTGTCAAATAGCCTGCCAGTATTTAGATCCTAATCACCACTCGAATAGACGAGTATTTTTAACCAAAAGATATTGTATCCAAAACATCGCATTATTTTAATGATTGAATTACTGATTTAACGATTTAGGCAATAAAATTGTAACTGTCAAACTAACATTACTGAATAGTTGAACAATTGATAAAATAAGTGATTGTATTTAACTGACCGATTGACAAAAAAAAAAACATTGTTTTAAATTGATTAACTCGCATACAGTTTTAACTACAAATTGCATGATTGACTGCTTTCTGATTGATTGATTGTTTTATTGACTTCTTTAATAATATCAGAGACAAAAGAGCACGATTGATTCTTTGACTGATCTTCAAAATTTATTTATGAACTGAAACTTTTTGATGAAATATCAGATTGATTGACCGGTTGATTGTTCGTGTAACTAACGAATGAAAAGGCTTCTATAGGGTATTTTTATGTTCATCTTTCGCTCTCTTTCTCTCTTAGCCCATCTACCTCTCCCGCTTTCTCACCCACTCTCTCTCTCCCCTTCACGCTCTCCCTTGTCTTGCCAATGGTTCTGCTTGTTAGTTGTTTTTGCTGTTGTTATTGCTAAGCGCTCAAAACGCTGGAATATTCTGTTACCTTTAGCTTCGCAAGCAGCCGTTGCTCTTTACCTTCCTCCATCCCCCGCCTTCCTACTCCTTCCTGTTCCCCCGCCCCCCGGCATACTGCTATCTACCAGTCTCCATCTATCTGTGAACTTATGTTGTCATAATAGCGTGTGCACCACACCAGCAGCAACAGTAGGAGATGGCGATGGAGAAGGAGATGGGGAAGGAGAAGAAGGAGAAGAGGGAGGAGGGAGATAGACAAGTCGATGGAACCACTGCCCGACTTTGCCCGAAGGCGGGCCATAATAAAAATAACAACTTAACTAAGTAGACAATGTTACCAATATGTGTGTGTGTGTGTGATGGTGTGTGTGTGTGTAGGTGTATGTGTGCAGGTTGCAGGTTGCCTTGACAATCATTTGAAGAGCGTAACACAGAGCTTGTCAAACTGTAAGCGGATTTTGTGCAACGCGGAACAACAACAACAGCAACAACCAAAAAGTGCATAAAAAGATAGATGAAAAAAGAACAGAGAAAATATATTCGAAAAGAGCGCAAAAATTATAATAATAATATAAAATAGCATGTTTATGCGCTGCGTGGCTGTAGCTGCTGTTGGACCTTAAACTCGCTTTTATCTAGGATGAAAAATCTATGGCGCAACTGACAGCGAAGAGTGAGCGAGACAGGGAGAGAGAGGGAGAGAGAAGGGAACAGGTGGCGGGTAAAAGGTAAAACATCAGCTTTGATGAGTCCGCCGCACCTTTTTGCATTTTTATTGTGGACTTGGCCCCGGTTGCCATTGCCAATGGCTCTTTGGCTTTGCCGCATTTCAGCCATTTCAGCAAAACGATAATCCAAGCAATGGCCAAGAGCAGCAGCAGCAGCAGCAACATTAACAGCAGCAACAGAAGCAGATGCCACTGTTGCTGCCACTGGCCAAGTGCTTAATCCTTGTGCGGAAATAACGTAACGTAGCAAAGTTTCAGTTGCCAGTTGCCAGTTTTAAGTGTTGCCGCTTGTTGCTGTTGTTGTTTAGTTAACTCAATAAATGAAAGTGTGGTGGAACACCCCTCAGTCCACCCTACCCTACCAAATACACACAATCTCCACTCAGTCGGCCCAGTTGAAGCCATAAAATAATCTTCTTCAGCTGCTGAACTTGGGCAGGCAGCAAAAACTGCTGACGATTGCGCAAAAATGTTGCCCATGCTCATTTACTTGTTTACGTTATTTCTCATTGTCGTGTTATTTCTGTTCCTGTTGTTGTTGTCGTTGTTGTTGCTGCTTGTTGACAATTACACAAAAACTGTTAGCATTTACCACAAAACATACGGAGTACACTGTGAGAGCCAAGCCGCAAATGAAGTTGGAGTTGGAGTTAGCGCTGGATTCGGAGCTGTTGCTGGAAGACATTGCAGATGGAAATCGCAGCAGGCTAACTGAAAACTCACTCCACAAGCTTAAAAGATACACTCGGGTGTGATCGACAATGTGATACTCAGTGTTTGTATCTTTGTGTAGAGAATAACTTACTGTTAGGGCTCGCGCACACTACTCGTAATGCTCAAAGCAAAGCAGAAAGCGAAAGTGAATATTGAACTTTGATAATAATAATAGAATTATTTGATGGGGAACATCACAGTGTAAATCAGGGATGCCCATTGCCTACGCACACAAAGCACATTTGTTTTTGTTTTGCACATAGGATATGGGAAGCATATGAAAATACACACCCCTGGTCTAAATATTTGAATGGGATATCTGAAAGCAATATCTTTAATTTAAGACTGCAAAACGCTTCTGAGCCGAGCCTGAAGTTTGTGAACCGACCCTTCAATGCTACTTATCTCTCAAATCCGAACCATCGAACAGAAACTTCTTCAACTTTTTCGCTGATCTGTGTCTGGTATAAAGGAACCTTTAATCTTTGAATGGGATTGAATCAACTTATGGACGGTTTCTGATTAAAAGAACATATATTTTAAAGAGTCACAGACGGAATATTCTCACTGTTACATACATTAGCACAAATTTATTACACTCTTACACCCGTTAGCGAGTATAAATACAACAACAACTCGGACGTGGACGACAATGGCGACAGTTTCATGTCAACAATTTTGGTGCAACTAAATGGACAGCAGTCAGCACTTTTGGCTCATAAAACTGAGAAGAGAGAAAGTGTGGGTACGGCGAGTAAGAGAAGTGGGAGAGAATGAGAGATAAGGAGAGGTATAGTGAGTGTATGGGAAATTATAGTGGGGCGTCAGCCTAGGGCCATTCATTGCCTTAACTTCTCCAAAGTCAGGACCAGTTCGAGGTTCGAGATCCAATTCCCCCCTCCCCGACACACTCCACCACCCACTCCACCAGCCACTAAACCACCCACTCCAGCACCCACGCCGCTGGCGAATGTCCATTAAAACGTTAAAAGCTTCTCGAAAACGCATAAAACTATTCGCTGCTTTCCCTTACTGTCCAGTTACTTCTCCTTCTCGACTTTATCTATTTTCCCTCTTTACGAAATTCTACTGACCAAAACCCGTTCAGCTTTCAGCTATTACTTTTGGCAAGAAAGCGTCATTAAAAGTTGAAAAATCAGCAAGCATTGTGAAAGGATTTTCATTCGCTTTCAGTTTGCCATTTTCTTTTTTAGGAGGTGTTAAACCCACAGCGAAAATGGAATGAGAGTGAGGGAGAGAGAAAGATTGTGATATAAAAGCCACAAAGTATGTAAGTACAAATAACATGTAACTGTCCAATTGTCCAACTTCTCAATCACAACAACCGAAAACAATGCTGAAAACTTAATTTTGAGTGCTGGCAAAAAATGATTTCAATTTGTTTTACAAATATTTCGTACAGTTCGACTCTAGCTCTCGCCCAGGTCGCACCAGTTTTTCCCCAAATTATTTCTCCAATTTTTTAGGAATTTTAAATAGTGAAACATTTTAGGCAGAGTTTCGTGTCGAAATTTATCACAAATAATTTGTATCACAATAAATTTTCTTGAAATCCTTCCATTTAATTTCTCGTATTTTTTTTTTTTTTTAACAAGTGGGAAAGGCTATAGTCGAGGATCTAGATCAGGGATGCCCAGAGCCAGCATACGAATGAGTTTCCACCAATACTTATAAGCAAATGCATCAATACAAGAAGAGAACAAGAGTACCAACAACAAAATCACTTTGAATTTGGTCTTGCTCACTTCTCTCGCGCGATCGCTAGCACCAATCAGAGAAGAGAACAAAACCGGTTTTTGTGCTGTGCATTGCATACACACGAAAATGTTTGCATGTGTTGGTATTTTGTATGCTCAACGCCTTGCATGTATACGAAATTTCGTTCCCTATGATTTGAGGAATTACAAAAACAATTGAGGCCGAAAATCAATGGAATGAGCAAAAGCTGGGCATGCCTGATCTAGATCTCAGAGACTAAAAAAAGCTAGAGCAACCAAATTTGGCGCATAGGCTATAAACCCCACGCCCCTTTTCGCCTCCGTAAATCGCTAAAAGCCATCATACGCACAGTTTTCACGGTATTAGAATTTTTTTACTTATTAACGGTAATTACTATTATTACCTATCATCCTACTTAATCGTAACAAGATCTGACAAATAGATAGATGGTAAGGGCTTCTTTTAACAACAATAACAAAGTTTCCAATTGTTTGATATGTGTGGAATCCGTGCATACAAATTAGCAACATAACCAACACAATACAAATATTAAAAAGCAAAACCACACCTGTTGCTTAACGCAAAGGACTTGCAAGTTGGTAATGGCTGCTTAAAGTTTTTTTTTTAGATTTATTTAAGTAAGTTACGGGTATCCTATAGTCGGGAGCTCGACTATAGCCTTTCCCATTTGTTTAATTTCAGTTGTCAAACGACTTTGTAAACAAATCAGAAATGTTTTGTAAATGCTAAATGAAAATGCTATGCTGTAAGGACAGACAGTTGGATACTTATCGATAGCACCGATACTTTTATCAAATGTACATTAGTGAGGAAAGGGCATAAATTTGTAAGTTATTTATCATTAAATCTACTTAAATTTAAAAAAAAAAATCAGCTTTAAATCCTGATGCAAGGGGTTGTTTGCCTCTTGATCACATAGAATTTCTTAAATCTGTCGGCCTTAAAATCCTTTCTTTAAAATTCACCTTCAGCTTGTGCTTGGCTTTGCTCCCTTAAATTTTCGCAGCCAGAATCGATGGCTTATCAATGTGGCTAAGGATACGAAAATAGTTGCCACACGCCAAAGTAAACAAAATAATTTATCATTTTGGTGGGCGGCACGTAAAAAAAAGGGAAACAGAAAAAGCAAAGCGAAACCAGAACTAGCCAAAAGTAATTTCAAAGATGAGCAGCACGAGGTCCACGCCTCTTCGTCGAAGGACTGGACTACTGAACCTGTGTCCAACTATCCAGCAGTCAGTCAAATGAAAAAGGAACCGATTACAAAGTCTGCTAGACGTACGCCGATGAACTTCATAAATACCCTGTAGTAGTTACTACCTAACTTTATTCGCTAAATTTTGAAAAATATTTATTGATTTAAGACTAGTTATAAATATCATAAAAAAATATAAATATAAACACATATAAAAAAATTTATCACTTTTAAAAGAATATGTTTGAATAAAATAAAAGTTGTTTTTAATTTAGATTTAACTCTTATTTCATTTTAATTTTTAATTTAAAAATAATAGGTTAGTATTATTATTTATTCAAAATAAGATCCACAAGGTACCATAAATAACCTGTAATATTTACTTTAAAATAAATGATTCGCTTTCTACAGAAACGACAGTTAGATTATCTACAGGGATAAGAAGTTTTATGCAATTGCCTCGTTTTTTTTATAAAGGTTAAAAGGATTAAGGATTTATTCATAAAGTTCAAGCGAATGATTAATTATTTTTTTGCACTGTTAAAAATTTTTTATTTTATCATTACTCTTCTACTGCATATAGTAAATAAAAATTTTAATTCATAATAAGTAATGATATGTTAAAACTCTTTGTTTGAAAAACAGTTTTTGGTCTGCAATATAACATTTAAATTGTTTTATAATTTTAATACATATATAGTATTTATAAACATATTTACTTTGTTTTACTAATACTTATTATTATTTATTTATTTATTTATTTATTTATTTGATTTGATTCCTAGCGCTACAAGACAAGTCTTATAAGTTATGGCGCTAGTCATGCTTAAGTTCAAAAATACATTCAAGTTCAAAGCTTAAAGAAAATATTTTAGTTTAAATTACAGATAAATTAAAATCTACAATAAAATCTCACCCAGCTAATATGCCCCACCGCAGCGCGTAATTTAGATAGGATATGAAAAGCAAAGCAAAACTTTGACGCAAACAAAATTAACGGTAATAACTCGGACTTGGCCAAGCAGTTTGCTAATTTCCTCTACATTTGCATGTGTGTGTGTGTGAAAGGGGGTGTGTGAATAGGGGCGTGGCAGCGTTTGCGTTCCCGCTTCGCGCGTACCAAATAACCGTAATGAAGTTTGCGAAGTTTTTGACACATGCGAAAAAGATGTCGATGGCGAAGGGAAAAAAAAACATAGAAGGGGATGGAGGGGGAGAAGGAGAAAAAAGCCGAAGATGGGTCACACGGAAAGAAATTGGGGTTGAGGTTTTTGTGGTTGTCGAGTGCTGGTTGGCGGGGGAAGGGGGTGTAGGGGGTGTAGGGGGTCAGTGGACGCTCCTGTTGTAAAAGTGTTTTGCGCGTCGCCAAACGACAACCAAATATTTGCAAAGTGGCAACAAAACTTGGCCCAAGACTTGACGACCAGCAGAGACAGAGGCGGAGGCAGGGGCAGGGGCAGCGGTAGCAGCAGGATATGCCAGCCTGGCACAGGACGACACAGGACGCGACCGTTTCCTGCTGAGCTCGACAATTTTTATAGTAACGCCCGCTGAGTTTTTGCCACTTTACAACACATAAACACACACACACACACGCCTGTGTTTTGTTGTTGTTGTTGCCGCAGCGAAAAAATATTATTTTTATTAATGCCCGGTCGGTCTGGATCAGGATCTGGATCTGGATCTAGAGTCCGGCAACGGCAACGGCCACGGCAACGGCAACGGCAATGGCGGCATCTGCGATGATGTCGGGGTGAAAATGTGTTTTATATTTGTCAAATAAACGCACACGAAAAGTATCGGCAAATTCCCTCTGCCCCCTCTCTTTTGCTTTTTTCCATCTTTTTCCATCTTGTTTTTTGTTTCTGTTTCTTTCTTTTTTTCCTTTGCCTAGTGCTTTTTATTATTTCTTGTGTCGCCGCCGACGCCGCCGCAGGAAGCGGAAATCGTGCGTGTAATTGAACGGACATTGAATGAAGCCTGCGACGCAGACGGTTGAAGGGGGTAGGGGGAAGGGGAGAGGGATTGCGGTAAAGAGGGGAAGAGATGAGGTTGGAGGGGGGGGGTGACATTGTTGGAATGTGCTTACCATTTGTGGTCAATTTTACGTGAGCTGTAAAAACAAAACAAGCGAAATAGAAAAAAAACAACAGCTAAAAGAAAAAAGAAAGAGGAGCTGGGCGAATTGACGCAATATAAATGCGAGCACAAATAAATATTAAGATAGGGCCAAAGATATTTGCAGATACATTTTGTTTTATGCCCCCGCGCGCTATCGTGAATTTTGCCATCTTTTTTACGGCTGCAAGCACAAAATTCTGGGCAGGGAAAGGAACAAGAAGCACAAGGATGAAGGGAGAGGAGTGAACAAACAGAAACGCACAGTGGTGTGGCTTACATAGAAAGAGAGAGACAGTGGCCAAAAATACGTACTTCTAATGTATACAACGGGCTAAAGTAAATACTGTAATATGTGAAAATGAGAAGAAAATAAAATGATACCAATACAGTAATACAATTTTAATTACGGGGCTTCCATGAATTATTTCTATGATTTTGAGCCACTATAGAGACCACGGTGCGTTGGCTGGATAGCTAAGTAGTTGGCAGCAAGTTGGCCAGGAGGACCCTTGATGGACTTAGAGCTTGGCCTTGAGCGCTTAACGGTTTATAAGTGAGATGGAGGTGGGGGAGACTTTTTCTTCTGTTGTTTACTTATGTTTTTAAAAACACTATTAGAATAGCCAGAGACTCAACCATTATTAATATCAGCGAAAGATAAGCGACAAATTTATAGCTCCAATAATCAATTTATTTGAGCAAAAACAAATTTATGAAAATCAGTTTTAATTCATGGCTTTTGTGTAGGATTTTCCCCCAATATTTTTGTATATCCCTTTAGAAGAAACCCAGGCGACACACAGTTTTTAAAAATGATAACGGTTTCTTTTTTTAAAGTAAGTTTTGCTTTAATTGAAATCATATATAATGATAATTTGTGAGTTTTATTTCGTGCACTCAAATATAATGATTATTCAAGAGATTTCTTTTTTTCGCTTAAAATAATCATTAGCATTGAAGAAAATCCTTAAAAATCTTTAAGTAATCATTACTATGTTTTTTCATAAGGAAACCCTGATTAAGATAGATAGCTGTCTTTCGACTTAGAACAATCACCTTTATTCGGATCGAGGTCTTTGGAAATCCTGGGATATTTTCCATCAATTTCAAAATTTTAGTATTTCGACTTTTGTCGTTTGGAAATGTGCTTTAGAAAACTTATATTTAGCATGGATACAAAAATGTATCTGGAATACAAATAACTTCTTAATTTATTTCATTTTATTTCATTTCATTTTCTCTCTCTCTCCCTCCCTCTCTCCCTCTCTCTGTATCTCAACTCATTATAATGATATTTAATAGATTCCTGATTAGAAAAAATGTATCTACATATATTTAACTTGCTTATTCTCTTCTATCTGTGTCCATATCCGTTTCAGTTTACCTTGTTCTCAAATTCTGCCTCTGTCACGATCTTTATTTGCTCAATCATATAGATTAAAAGATAAATTGCTTTAATTTCTTATTCTTGATTGGCAACATTGCCCGCTTCTCTCTCTGACATTGAATTGTTGTCTCTGTTGACCTGTTGACTCCATTTTCTCTTTGTCACTTTCTGTGGCTCTCTTTCTTTCTCTCTATCTGTCTCTGTCTCTCTTTTCCTCAATAAATCAATATGTCTACATTATATTCTCGATCAAGCATGCTTGTCTTTTACAATATTTGCTTCTTCTTCTTCCACATCTCCCGCTCTCTCTTTCTCGCTCTATGTTCATTCTTTGTTTTATTGTTCTTGTCTCTTAGTCATCTTCAATTATAGAAAACAGCTGCTGATACAATTCACTTGTCAAATTCATTATACAAATGCACGACGCTGACTCAACTTGTGTTTGGAGACAGCGGAAAGAGAAAGAGAGACAAAGAGAGATAGAGATAGAGATAGAGATAGAGAGAGAGAGAGAGAGAGAGAGAGAGAGAGAGAGAGAGAGAGAAAGAGAGGGGCCTTGAGCAGTAGATGGCGACAATAAATAATACCGTATGGGGAAATCTACACTCATTTTTCAAAACATTGCCGCGGGCGGCAGCCGGCTTAGACCAGGATTGTTGTCCAGGGGGTGAAGGGGGATGAAGGGGAGAGCGTGGAGAGGTGGGAGGGGAATGTATTAACAATGTCAGTGTTGGCTTTAGACTGCCACTGCCGGCGTCGCAGTCGCAGTCGGCGTCGCTGTAGTCATCAACATTGTCATTGACGACGACAAATGTTGCCGTCTTTTAGGCGTTGACATTTGATAAATTAAACATTTTTGTACTGAGGACTGGTCGCCCCTTCCCCCTGCTTCTCCTTCTTCTTCTTTACCTTATGCTTCTTACTTGGGGGACTTTGTCACATTTTTTTGGGGCACTTTGTTAAATACATTTAGCTTTATGATTGTTGTTGCTGTTGCTGTTGCTGTCGAGTGTTGCGCAAATTAGAAAACACTTTTGACATTTGCTTTCTCTTTCTCCCCCCTTACTCTCCTTCTCTGCTCGTTGTCTCTCACTCTCATCCTTGCCGTCATTTTGTTAATTGAGCAGTCCCGGCCTAAGCCAAGCCAAAAGCCAAAGATGATGACTTTGACAGAGATGATGAAGATGATCCTAAAGGACGACGCCTTCAAAGTAAACGATTTACGTGCGTGCTTTTGCTTTGAAGTTGCCATTTGACGTGGCCCAAAGTGTATTTAATATTTATTAACAGCCTCTTTAACTAAATCTGCCTCCTACCTACCCAAGGCAGCATTCGCATTAGCGTCAAGTGCAACTTCTCCTCGTACTAACCCCACATCTTAATTATATATTCAGAGCCAGACCCAAAGCAGCCAAAAGGTCTTCAACAGGGAAAGATCAGGAATCAAGGGCCCTCGGGCCTCATACTATGTGTAGTTTTGTTGAAATATACAAAATCTTGTCATATATGAATGTTACTTACAAATATGTCAAACTGAAATTAAATCATTATCCTCAAGGCAAATTAGAAATGCGGAAACAGAAGCATTTACCACAATTGGAAGTAAATGGATATCTCCGACCAAATTTGTACAAAAAACTTTGTGATTTGAGGCCAAAACAATACGTGAAAACGAAATTGTTAGCTACAGTTTCCTCACACAAGAACAACACAAAGTCAACATTGACGATGAAAACTTGTTAGAACTTGGTTTATTCATTGTTTGATATCCATTGCTCTTCGCACATTATGAATAAGACACATTTCTGAATAAGACACATTACAAAATTCACCCTTTTGTAAGATATTGTTCATTTCACATTAGAATGAAGTGTTTTTTTATTGTTTGTAGAAAGTACGTATTCCCATTTCAAAGGAATAACTTTTATAGATTGTTTCGGTAGCCCGGACCAGTTTTTAATATCTATAACTGAAACATTTTATTTTTAAAAATACACAACCTTAGCAAACAAAGAAACAATAATCTCTATTTTGGAATGTTTTGATTCTTAACGTTACAAGATTATGGAAGCTAAACAAAAGAAGTCAGCGAAAAAAGTTTAATTCAAGTTTTTAGCTCGTCTTGGCAATATCTATTGAAAAATATAAATTATTTTGTTGTCTTGTGAAAATTGATCTAATCGATATTCAATGTAATATGGCTAATTTGTGTACATATATATCTGATGTAAATATAAATAATATTCGCCAGTACTCATCAATATTACACTGAAGAATGGATGCGTATACGCAATATATATATACTAGTTAGCTATTATCTTAGTTAGACTTTATTAAACATTTATTTTTTTTTTACTTCACTAATCTGAATATAATGCGCATAGAAACAGATTAAATACTTTAAAATGCAACTGTGTCTCAAAATAAAAAATATAATAAACGCAATTCGAACTAAAGGCCTCTTGTAAATAGAAAAAAAAGCCGCAGATAAATAAAATAAGAGAGAAAACAGACGCTGATTGCTTAAAACGAATGCAATTTGCGATTTGCGCTCAATGGGCGCTCATTACAGCTAGTTGAATGTTGAAGGATACACAGAACAGAGCAGAACATTAAAGCCCCTGGACACGAGTCCAGGTCCCTGACAAATCTGATTAATAATTAGAAGCAAACAAGAGCAGGCACTCGACACACTGGGAACTAGAACTGAAGCTGAATCTGAATCTAAAGCAGAAGCCGAAGCAGAAGCCAAAGCTCTGTGCACGTTTTGGCCATGTCATCATTTTGGTGTTTGCATAAGCCGCGACAGTAAATTAAAAATGTCCCCCGGGCCATTTATCTAGCAACGACAAGATGATCAATGCGGCCATTGTGCCAGAGGCAGAGAGAGAAGAAGAGGGAGAGAGTGAGAGGTTGACGGCAAACTTTTTGACCAAAAAAGCCAGCCGACAGATTTTTAAATAAACTCAGCGTGCAGATGGGCGTGGGACGACTTGAGCCTGCCATAAATCCTTGGCCAAAGTGAGCTCATGTTGGCCAGAAAGTGAAAATGGGGCCATTCCCCAATGCGACGCGTTCTCATTCGAAGTTCTTATTCTCATTATCCTTCACATTTTGGTGTTGGCTTTTGCTATTTCTTTAGCTTGGGCTTTGATAAGATTAAATAATTGGGAGGGCTACAGTTAAAGCGAGCTCGACAGTGAGGGACCCTGTGTCTATTGAGCAAAAAAGCCATTTGTATGCACATATTAGAGATCTTCATGGCTGCATTCAAAACGTCAAATGAGACATTCATGCCCAACTGAAATGAATGAGTTCGGCTGCGTCAACCAATGAATTAAATGAATGAATTGAAACCGAAAACTTCAAATTTAAAAAAGGCAGAGTGAATTGAATGTCGAAATAACCGAGTGACATCGCGACATTAGTAAGATAAGTAAGTAAGTACAGAGTTAAAAAAATCCAATGGACTTCAGCGACTAGCCGCAGCTGCATTTCAAAACTGCAAACAAATCATAGTCCATTGAGATGGCATTTGGATTAACGACAACAACTTCATCGCTTTGCGCATTGTTGCCATTGCAATGCATTGCACTATGGGGTATTTTACCGAAAATGTGTCATTTATTAATAACTCGTTAGCTAAGCAAGATATTTTGATGCGTTATTTTTCTAGTGTTATACGAACCATTAGAAATTTTTTGAAAATTTCCGCCCACTAATTTTTTTTTTTTTAATTTTTTTTTATTGGTAGCCAGTAAGTTCATGATTTCTAATGATTACAATTTGAAGTGTTTACTATATGTTAGCATTAAAAAATCATACATTTGCATACTTTTGAAAAATGAATAAATGACACATTTTCGGGAGAATACTCCATAGTGCATTGTCAGGGGCATTGTTCTTTACATTCAAAACCCGTAGCATACTTTTCAGCGCAGCGTTGAACTCAAGTTCGAGCTGCAACCGAACTTGTTCGTGACAGCTCAAACATGTTGCGTGTGCGGATGGCGAATTGATTGAATTATGCTAATACATTTTAACTCTATTTGGACAGTTCTTTCGATTTCTAAACTTATGCTTAACATTCAATTCTTGAGTTATATAATTTTATTATCCCGAACATTATACTTAGCATTTAATTTGAAAATCATAAAATTAAAATGCTTTTAGGGAGCGATGCAATTTCGGTTCTACGGACATATTTTGATCATCGGCATTCTTTAAAATCAAATGTATCCGGATTATTTTCCCATTTTATTTCTGATATTCGCTTGGTTTAAGAATACATACTTGAAAATACAAAATTTTTAAATTTAAATTTCAGAATGGATTTTTTTAAGCACCTTTTTCGAAAGGCAGTTTTTATTGAAAAAATTGGTATACGAAACGTAGATGCAAACACAGGAAACTCACATTTCAGATTAATATGGTTAATTTTCCAGAATACACGAGAAAAGACAACACACAACTGCGTTTGGAAGATTCACTCTACAGGTGGTAAATTGTGAGCCTAGCTGATTGTGTCTCATGATTTATCGCACTTTAAAATATAACTGATATTTCTCGATGAACTTTAAATGTTCATGTTCGAGGAAGATGCAGGGGGAAAGATGAGGTCATAGTAGATGTCACTATGCTAAATTAATGGTGTGGAGAGAGTAACTAAGACAGCCTAATTCCAAAATTTGAACTCCATGAAATACACACAAATACTAAAATTTGTGCAAACTCTTCGATGTTAACATAGGAATTAGCACATTTGGGGTAAAAACCGAATGAAAAGTTAAGACAGATGTGGCAAGGAATGAGGGAATAAGGCGAAGCGGAGAATGGGAGGGGATCGGGTGGGGTGCCAAAAGTCGGACATGTGTAAGCAAAGATGACAATTGTGGCAAAGACTCGAAAATCGGAAGTGTCTGCCACCTGCCACAGAGCTGAGTTTGTTGTGAGTTGTGAGTTATGAGGCTTTGAGCTCGTGCTGTTCATGACTTGCAGCTCATCTTCTAATCGTTTATTCTTATCAATGCTGAAGCTTTTGTTGTTGTTGTTGCTGTTGCTGTTGTTGCTTTCATTGTTGTTGTGGTTGAGCTATCAAAAACTTGAGCTTGCCACACGCAAAGTTGTCGAATGTCAGCTGCAGGCCTTGTGTGTGTCCAGCAGGATGCCGCATTGTAAATTGTAATTAATAAATCAAAACAGCAACTGTCCCTGCAGCAAATGCATTTGCAACTGAAACGGCAACAACAACAACAACAACAATAGCAGCAATAGCAGCAACAACAGCAACAACAACAATTGCCATGGCAAAATGCAAAATGCAACCGCAACGAAACTCGACATTCGCCACACAGAAATCAAAGTGTATGTGTGGCAGTCTGTGTGTGTGCGTGTGTTTGTGTGTGTGCCCGCTTCTGTTAGGCCAACAAAAATATGTGGCATACGTTGATTTTATTTTACATATTCGAGTTGCTGCTGCTTCTGCTTTTGCTGCCGAGAGCAAAAGTTGCATTCGAAAAACTTTTGTCTAATAGAAATTATGACGTAACTTTGTTTTTGGCATTTGCCAGTTGTTGTGTGCAGCACACACACTCACACAAACACACACACATACACACACACATGCTAAAAACTAAATAAAATTGCTTTTAAATTTAGCAAAAAGTTGCTCTCATTAACGCCTTCCCTTTGCGTCTCTTGGACTGTCCGTCCGTCCATCCGTCCGGCATTGAGAGTGTGCGCCAGAAATCAAACGGAAATTAAAAACACACCCCTCTGCCCTCTATCCTCAACATTCGCCCCCACAACACACTGTTTGCTCTCTCAAAGGGGGCTTAGCACATCTATTTAGTTGCAGAAGCCTGCTCTCTCTCTCTCTCTCTCACACACTATCTCCCTCTCTCTCCATTTCTAAGCTCTCTATGCATAACGCATCATTACGCTAACAAGTGGTGGGAGTTGCGGGTTGCAACTGCGAGGGCAGAAGAATAAAAATATATGAGCACACTTTGGGGAAGCGAAGAGAGGAGAAGAGAAGAGAGAACGAAGGAGGGAGCGTGGGCAGCACATGAGAATTTGAATGTTGCTACCAGCAGTGAGCCAAAGAAAAGCGAAAGGACAATGACAACGGGCGTCGACCAAAGCAACAACAATAACAACAACAACAGGCAAACACACAGAAAATTGCTAAATGCCGGCATAAAAATGCGCCACATCCTGCAACACACACATACACACGGATATACGTAGACAGAGAGAGAGAGAGACAGCAACAAACGGGGCTGCTGCCACAGCGGATATAACACAAACAACATTTGCCCTGCAAGTTTTACTGCCCCAAGGGCAAAGACATTTACCCTTACCCAAGTAGGGGTACATTGGCTAATGCATCATCTAGATTCTTGAAATTGACAGTAAATTTATTTCTCCACTTGATAATAAATACTTTGAAAAGAAAACCAATAAAACAGCATTAAAAGTCTTTTGAATTTTTGCTTTTCTTGCAATTCCAAGTATTACTTTTCAGACCAGTCTTTAGTTTTGGATCAATGTTTTCAATATATAGTACTCCTATTCTTACTTTTATTAAAATAACTAACCAGGCATGTTCAAAGAAATGTCTATTAGCCTAATAGCAAAAGCAAAGCTCCTGAAACCAAGCAACCTATTATTTCAAAAGTCAAAACACTTTTCGGAGATTTGATACAGTTTATTTAATTAAAAGAAATTGTTTTTATAATAATAGAAATTGTTGCAAAAATTTTATAATTATATAAAATTTACCTATCTATCTTTATGACTTCAAAAATATTAAAGGTCTGACATTTTAAGAACACCAACATTTCGATAGCATTTCTCTATAAAATCTATATCTATCTCTATAAAAATAGATATCTTTAAAACATACTTGAAACATTCTTGTTTAATTATTAAAGCAAGAAAAAATCAAATAATTAATAGGATTCTTGAATTTTGCCGACCTTTGCAATTTCTAAAAACCTAAACAGTTTGAAATTTATAAATTTTTTTCATATGTTAAGATTTTAATGTTATTTAAATATGTATTTACGCATCAAATAATTCTTTTAAAGCTTGCACAGAAAAAAGCAACACAATCCATATATTGTATTATATACAAATACTTATCTTTTTTTCATTCTATTGTATTTTAATTAAGGAATTGACTTTGTTTTATATATAATTTTATTTCCTCCTTTAAACTTATTCTAATCTACTTTATACAAATAAGAAAAATTTTTTTTGATTCTCAATACTTATCATTATTGGGAGTTCCTCTTACAAAATCTGACTTCAATTTTACTATTGGTCATTGACATAGTTTTCAGTGCAAAACAGTTGACATTGCTGAACTAATCTGTTTAGTTTTTGGACTAAAAAGTTCGTCAATTGATACCTCATAACCGCGTGCAATCAATGGGTTTCTTGGGAGATTACAGCACAAGTTTTGCACCAAGTTTTGGGGAATTGATAGACAAGAGTATTTGCACAGTCGTTGGGACGTCGCACAATTTGCAGTTTGTTTTGCTTGTGACACGAGACGACGACGACGACAGTGCATTGTTGACGATGACGACCATTTTGTAGCCAAGTCAGCGAGTCTCGCTTTAGCCAGGTTTCCTTTTATATACCCCGTAAATTGGCTAATACAGCTGACGTCAACAATTAAAGCCATTTTTAATTTCAAAACAAATAAATTATCATTTTGTCTTGGGCAATACATATAAGCAAAAACGGGAAATATTCAGATTGAAATATTCAGAAATATTTAGATTGAAAACGCAATTGAGTGCAGTCTATACGAGGTATCTCTTGGCCTATAATGATCCTATTTTTCAGCATACTTTCCTTATATTTTTCTTTTCCCTAAATGTCGTTGTTGGCCAACGGACAACGGACTCTTCTTCACCCGCTTTACCCACTCCCAGTTCCAGTCCATTCCCCGCATTCCCTTGATTTCCTCGACCCTCTCCCTGTTGCCTGCATCGAGTCCTTTCATTTCGCTGTCGCCCTTACTGTGCAATGTTGTGTAGTTAATGTGCCGTTCTAAAACGCAGTAGCAGCCATCCAACGTTATAATATATGTAAACACTCAACTGCACACCCACACACACACACACACTCACACACATTTAGAGACACAATCTAGACTACGCAGCGCTTATTTGTGTAGCATACCTTTTTGCGTAGTTTGTCGTTGTTTTCACATTTGGCAGCCAAAAAAAGAAGGAAAAAAATGAAATGGTGGCAACACTGTCTGCTAGTCTGCTCCCTCTATTTCTCACTTGCTCTCTTTGCGTGTGTATGAGTGTGTTTGTTTGTGTGTGTGGTTTATTGCAACTTCCCATTTTTGTTTGTTATTATTTTTGCAATTCGTCGCCTGCTCTAACAAGTGCTAATGCAAATATTTGCAATGCAAAGATGGGACATGAAAGAGCACGAAAAAGAGAGAAAAAGAGATAGATAGATGGAGATGGAGACAGAGTAGCCACTTGAGAGATGTCCAGAAACGTCTTCCTGCTTGTGCTTCCTTGATCCTTGATCGTTCGCATATTTTCTACACTTTCCTTAACTTTACAAAACATATATGTGTGTGTGTACAAAAGCAAAAAGATAGAGATGTAGATGCTGATAGAAAAGAAGTGTTGTGAGAAAAAAAGGGAAGGAGGAGAGGAGGAAAAAAACATAGCCAAACCCACAAAACACAAAACACTCGCATATATTTCACAGTTTGTTGTTGTTGCTGGCCCTGCTTTTGACAGTTTTGTGTACTGTCAATTTGAGCAAAGTGTGTAACGCTGCTGCTTATATTGTGTATACACCCACACACACACACACACACACACACACACACACACACACACACACTTGCTCACACACCAACTAAAGACATGGCAATATCGTATTTGCTTTGTGTGTGTTGCCTTTAAAAACATCTTCAATTTTTCTTGCTTGCACGTTGAGTTTTCCACATCTCGGTTTCCCCGCTGCTTTTCTCTTTTTTTTCTGCACTTGCCATGGGTTGGGCCAGGAGGAGGAGGAAGAGGAGGTGGAAGAAGCAGGCTGTGCCCCGCCAGAAACTTGTATTTGACAGACCCTTGTCTTCATATGTGCCACAACTATCGTCGTCGTCGCTGTTGTCGTCTGGTTCCCAGTTCCCAGCTCCCTTACCCTCCTCTATTTCCTCTCTACCTCTGCCTCTGCCTCTTGCCATCCCTGCGAAGGAAACATCCTTGTGCTCATCCTTGGCGCTGTCCTGCTGCTCGTTATTACATTCACTTGGCGTTGTAAAAAAATATCATTATATGCGCCATATACGACGGGGTTTGTTTCCCTCGACCTCATCTAACCCCGTCGTCATTGAGCACTGCATAAATTGTCCTCCCAAATATGTGTGGGTTGCTCCGGGGTGGTCTATATACGGTGGGCGTGGCAGCGGGCGGTGCGTCATCACATTTGCACTGCATGATTGATCGTTTACAAATAAGCAAGCGCGCTAAGCAGCTCAATGCTTTCCACTTTCCCCACGTTGGGCGCCAAGTGGAAAATACTTTGAGCAGGAAATTTCAAAAGCAGATAAGCAAAATTTGTTGCGCAATTAGGTGAGGCAACAGCAAAAGCAAAAGCGTTGCACTGCAAAGTTGGCCAATTAAAATCGGATGAAAAGTTAAATGGCAACTTCAGTATTAAAATAAATTGCACTATTAAATTGAAACGGTCGTCGAGGTGGGAAACACATAAGTAGTACCCGTACAAGTACAATAAGTGTAGACAATCTTGAATTGTGAGAGGAACAGCGGCTGATGAAGTCATTTAGCTTATTTAGCGCCGCTTCAGTTTGCTGGCGCCCAACGTGTGTGGGAAAGAAAGATGTAAGCGTAAAATAATTAAATTGTCAGTGGCAACCCCGGAGCAGGGGCAGGGGCAGGAGCAGAGGTAGAGCGAATGTGGCAGACAGGCTTACAAATGCCAGGCCCAGACCATTAGAGTTGGCTAAGAAAACCCTTTGCCTTCGCCACACACAACACCCTCTTGGGCGCCATCAAAATAAATGCCTGTCATTAAACAAATTGTCGCAATAAATCTGCGCATTTCAAAGTCAGTGAAAAGTAAAAGCCAACAAAATGGTGAAATGTTAAAATGGCTAAAAACAAAACAAAAACGAAACAAAAAAAGAGTGTGTAGAACGAAGAGGAGTTGAAGAGTCATGATTGTGTGTGAGCTGTGAGTGAATGAGTGAGTGTTTTGGTTTGAATCATTAGCGTTCCACCGATCACGTCAATTAACTGACAATCTCGAAATGCACAAAAGCATTTATCGCATGTTTACCAATGCAATAAATATTCAAAAATGTTCCCTTAATAATTGGGTTAATACATTTTTATAGATATATAATTTCTACTGTGTGTTTTGCTGCCCCTTCGTTTGTCGCTTCTTTGTCTGCGCTTTGTCGTTACGGCCACATATAAACAAAGGGAAACAAAGCAAAACACAATCAAGTTGACAAAAGGGCGCTGGACAAACAGCAAAAGCAATTAGAAAATGGCGGCCAAGTTAATTAAGCGCCATAAAAACGACATTTTCTGCCAGCTTCTTTCTCTCCATCTCCTTCTTCTCCATCTCTTTGACATCTTATTCTTATTCTGATGGTTATTGTGTTGTGGTTGCTGTTGTTGTTGCGCTTTAAGCAGAATGTTGCTGCCTCAATCTCAATAGATAGAAATCAACATCACGAATGCTAAGAAAGGCATAAAAAACACACACACAAATATATACATATATACATATACATATACCCACACACTTGCACACAGATAGCAAGTCGGGAAGCATAAATTAAAATACATAAACCATGCAAACGGTTAAAAAACAAGGCCAAGGCAGCGCGAAAGGAATCGACAGGGAAATAGACAAAAAACAAAGCGAGAGAAAGAGGGAGGGGGAGAGGGAGAGGGAGAGGGAGAGAGTGCTGAAGAAGTGGCAGCTTGGGCACATACATCACCCAGGCGTGGAGCTGGGCGGCGATAAGATGGCATTACAATAAAAAATAAGTTGTTCGGGCATAAAGCAAAACCAACAAGGGCCAAAGACAACGGCAGCTTGCAGATATACATATGTACATATATATATATATATATACATAGCGACAGACAAAGAGAGAGAGAAAGAGCGAGAAAGAAAAAGATAGGAAAGTACTACAAGTTGGCAACAAATTTATGAGCAAATTAATTGAGATTGGAAACGCAGAAAGAAAGCTAAGAAGCAACAACAAGCAACAACAAAAAAAAGAAACACGCATAGAGGACAGAGGCAAGGGAGAGAGGGGAACAGAGCGAGAAGTCCAAGGAAAAGGGAGACAGGACACAGAACACAAGACACAGGACATGGATACGCAATGCCAGGCGACAGTTCTGCGTCCGCTTGTTAGTGGCCACTATCTGAGAATGCTGCGAAGAGGCGACTCACAAAGCAGAGAAGGAAAGACGGTGGAGAAGCAGAAGTAAGAGGAAACTGAGTCTAAGGCAGTGTGTGCGTGTGTGTGTGCGGAGTTTGAGTTACCGACTTAATTGAGAGACAAGTCAATAAACAGGAAGCGAGTGCCGAGCTAAAAGTCAAAGCTACCAAAAGACACACGCGAAGAAAACCAAACAAAACAAGCGGTAAAGACTATGGTCTAGTTCTAGACTAGACTACGAGATACCCGTTATTTCATGAAATACGCAAAAAACATTTGTATTGCATACTTTTAAGCGGATACATTGCTGAAGGACTTTAACCAGTCATTACTACCGTTCTGTTTGACTGATAGTACGATAGCTTATAATAACCGATAATGTTAATAACCAAGAAATAAATTATCTTAAAAACTGTGCGCATAGTGGCTTTTCCGAATTGCGAAGAAGAAACAAACTTAATCTGCGTGGGCCTTATGGAAATCTGTGTTCCAAATTTGGTTGCTCTAGCTCTTATAATCTCTGAAGATCTGGCCGCTCACATAGACGAACAGATAGACAAACGGACATTGGTAAATCGACTCGGCTGTTGATGCTGATCAAGAATATATATACTTTATAGGGTCGGAGATGCTTCCTTCTCCCTGTTTCATACATTTCTACGAATAAAATATGCCTTGCACTTATTTTTCAAGTAACAATTATAAGAAACGGGAAAGAGAAAGCCTTTCAAATACTTGTAGATGTGAATGTGAACTGCAATTGTATGCGTGTGGTAAAGAAACTAAGAAACTCAGCTAAACTGAGAAGTTGCCTATAAATAATTGAATACCTAAATTAAAAAAAGTATTCTATCAAATTAATATTGATATTGTGTTCACGCAAATTGTAAAGATTCGCTTTGGGCCGCTTATCTATTTTTTAATTATTATAATCTAATATACAGTTTGAATTTAATTTATTTAATTATTTAACATGTTTTCGAACTTTTCGCTGTCAATCTATATAAATACGTTACCCTAAACGTATCCAATATTATAGTTTTATAATTGTAATATATATTTATATCTGGCTAATTTTCGAAATACCACTCACTATAAATAAGAGTCACAAATATCTCTATAGTTGTTAATGTCGCTATAATCACTATTATTTTTCATCTCTCTTTATGCCCTTTTATCAATCTAAATCTATCTGAATTTGCTTTTTCTTTGCTTTGCTTTTCCTAAATGCAAACATACCTCGAATTGTATCTGAATGTTTTTCTACATACATACGTGTATATCAAAAATGTTCACTGTTCTCTATTCGATTCCTCGAACTTTTATCTCTCCACGTTTGTCTCGATCTCGCTCTATCGCATTCTTTTACTACAATCTCTTCATATATCTCTATATCACTCTAATTTCTCTATTTATCCCTCTATCTTTCTGTCTTTTTCATTGTATCATAATATACTTTCAGTTACCTCTATTTCAATTTACAGAGCATCAATGTACAATTCACACTTAGCCCTTATTTGAATTGCAGAGTGTTTGTGCCGTCGTTGCCAATGTGAATCAGATATTTGACGGGACTCAGTTCAGTTCAGTTCACATTGTCCGGCCTGCATCGCTGGGCATCCTGTCCAGGCCTCTGCCCGACTCTGGCACAGACTCCTCCAGTTCCATGACTTTCTGAGGCGACCAGCGAGGGGGAGAGGAAGAGGGAGAGGGAGGGAAGGGGATGGGGATGGGGACAGATTCACAGCGGCAACTCTGGCTGCACAATAAACAAATAAACCCATAAATCTTTGCCACTAAAGTAATGCGCGCTGCTTGTCCATTGACCAACAGAGGGCGCTAAAGGGGAAGAGGAAGAGTAGGATGAAACGAGGGGGAAGGGGGAGAGGGAGGGGGTGAGTAACAGGACAACTACTGCGACTAGTAACAGAGGACTTGATCGTTGCTGCAAACAAACAAATCCCGTTGTCTACATAGCGACTGTCATGCATGGCAATGTCTTCTTCTTCTTGTAGTTGCTGCCGTTATTGCTGTTGCTGTTGTTGTTGTTGCGGCTTTGCGTGCTACTGCAATTTGTGGTGTCGCTTGTTTGCTTCAACCGCCTCCACTTGATCCATTATCCTTAACAGCAACTTGGCAATTGGAGAGGGAAGAGAATAGAAACTGTCGCTGTCTCTGTCGATTGTTGTTGTTGCTGTTGTTGTTGCTGTTGTTGCTGCTGTTGTTGTTGTCATTAAAATTCAAGGCATACAAAGTCATTAAATTATACGCGACATCTTTTGTGAGCGCTCCGAGTAGCTAAGCATTTGGTGAGTGGGGGAGGGAGCAAGAAATAAGCGATAGGCGATAGGAGGGAGGAGGGAGGAGGAGGACGGCAGGCGAAAGTGTTGGGCGGTCTTAGACAGATTGCTGCTGCTGTTGTTGCTGCTGTTGTAATGTGGCTGTGAGCTGATTTCGCAACACGAGCAACGACGTCGTCGCCGACAGCGACGCCAGCGCAGGCAGCGACGCGACGCAGCGGCGTGATGCGATTAAGCAATCAGCCAAATTGGCAGCAACGCCAACTTGAAAGGAAATTACACGGCAGCAGCAAGGGACGGCGAGGGAGGGAGAGAGAGTGTGCGGAGAGGAGGATGGAGTGTGCGAGTGTGTGTGTGTATTAGCTACATATAGATAGAGATATCGCTGCTGTAGATGTTTGCCATGTGACGTCAGGCGGCAAACAAACACACAAAGTCAACTGACATTATAAAGTCATAAGCAGAAAGAGAGGAGCGAGGGGTGTGAGAAAGAGAGAGAGAGAGAGAGAGAGAGAGAGAGAGAGAGAGAGGAAGTATTTGTCTTGAAGCAAGTGCAGTGACAAGGCACAAGAACTGACAAATTCATACAAAGGTCAAGGATAAATCATATAGACACACTATATATACATATAAATTTAAGTATATCGATAAACAGCAACAACAACATTTGCAATTAGCTTAAGAGCCCGGTTAGCATAAGGAATTACGAGTATGCTTAATGTTGATAGTTCTCGAAAAGAGGACATTGCTTGGAAATTGCAGCGATCAATTAATATAAGGATGACGATAAAAATAAAAAAAGGATAAGGTAAGGCAAATTATACTTTCAATTAGAATAAAAAATAATACAATAAAACTATAAATATTTTATTAAAGCGTCAAAAATTGCCTTAAGAAATAGAAACAATATGAATAAGCTCTGAAAATTAGCTTAACTTACTTACTTATGTGGATACTTATTATAATATACAGTAAGTAAATTTAGGAAATCTAAAATAAATCAGATTTCACCGAGCTATTTTTTTTACAATATCTCAAATGACATTAGAGTTATGCTCATTTACATATTCAGTCGAAGTGTTTGGGAATTTAAATGGCTTTGGCGAAGCTCCCGACATGGGATTTGTAATATTCAGTAAAACACGTCTGTACTCTGTAGCTGCTCGGGATAGACTGCCTATTTATTACAATCAACATGTACATATTCAACACACGTGTAGCAACGCCTACTGCACGATACTACATTACTCCTTTCTTTTTTTTTAAATGTATGCCCACTTCTCAACTGCCCAGCTTGATACCGATCCGGTATTTTCCCGAGTTCTTGTCAATCGTCTGACAGAGGCCGTTGCTTTTTATTTGTTATGTAATATCCTTTCCACTTCCCACTTCATCTCTTCTTCGACTTCATTTGCCCTTTCATTGCGATTCTATCAGAAAATATCCTCATATTCCGAGGTAATATTCTCAGTTGTCACCATCCGTACATCCTCCTCGCGTTCTACTCTTGCCGATGTGGGGCGTCCATTTTGCCAATGAGATTTACGTTTAAGACTCTTTCCCTCCTTCTGAAAACATTTTCTAGAAAAATGATCCCTTCGATCGCAACGATAGCACTCCTTCCCTATGGCAGGGCATTCTCCACATCGGATGATTTCTGTCCTCTTCCACCACAACGCCCACATGTCCCTTCTAGACTTGCATCAAATCGATGTCGTGAATTAAAAATTTTGAAAATTCGCTCTTCTTTTGAATTGACCTCTGTTGACAACTCATGCTTCCGGAAATGTTCCTTTTGCTTGAGTGCATACTCCATTGACTGAGCCATCCCTTTGGTGAAGTTCATGGCTTTGGCATATATGTCGAAGCCACGCAACCACTTCTTCCACTCAGATGCGCAACCGTCATTCCCAAAATCTAATGGTGCTGGTCCATCTCCGTTTCGCATTTTCTGAAAAACACAAAAGAAAATCAATCACATCCCAACATTTTTTTTTCTGCAAGCCGTTTTTTCAAAACTGTTATGTAAAACAGCTATGTTGCGCGATGTCTTAGATTCACATAATCTGACCGATATATGTAAAGCATTAACCTGTATAATAGGTACAACATGTTTCCGACTGTTTTAACGATAACATGCAGTATCGACTTATCACTGCAGCAGTATCGACTTATCACTGCTTAAGTGCGCAAGCAAATTATATCTTGCGACTTTTTGCGCAAGCCAACCACTTCATTGCGACTTTTCAACTTATGCGCAAAGTTAATTGCGACTTACAAATTTTCACCAACACTTTTCATCAACACTTTTCATCAACACTTTTCAACTTTTTTCAACAATTTTTACATTTTTTTTTACAACACTTGCCCAACTTAGTTTATCCTCGTCGCCAATGTAATATTCAGTAAAACACGTCTGTACTCTGTAGCTGCTCGGGATAGACTGCCTATTTATTACAATCAACATGTACATATTCAACACACGTGTAGCAACGCCTACTGCACGATACTACAGGATTTATCAACTTAGTTGCCTTCTATCGCTTAAAGTCGAGGACCTCAGTTGGGGCTCGACTCGGCGACAAGTGGATCAATTTGTTTGAGTTATTGTTTTGGCCAGGGCTAAGCTCGCATATGGGACCCTATGAAGTCATATCAAGTCGTAAAAAGAAAGAAAATAATAGAAAATATTTCTCAGACGAAGCTGTTGCAGTTGCAATAGGGTAACAAGCATTGGGTGGGCTGGAAAAGGGGAAAGGGGGTACAATGAAGACAGTACAAACTCGAAAGCCAATGCCATAGACAAGCATTTTCTATTGAGCATACACACAGAGAACGATGAACAGTGCACTATGGGGGAAAGTCTTCGAAAGTCTTATTCGTAAAATAATATTTTTTGTTAATAAAAGTATCTAAAATTCGCTGCTAATAGACATTTTAGATAATTGTGTTTTATTGTGCAATTGTTGAATATTTTAAGCTTATTACCAATAAACGTAATCCTGTACTGTAAAGTATTACCTAACTATATTTAGCACAAGGTATCACAAGAATTTTGCTAAAAGGTTCTTAACAAAACCGTCTAGAATCAGATGCAAGTCTAGTAGGTTTGACTCTTATTAAAAAAACACATGTTGCAGGTGTGCATTTATGCTTAAAATCGGATTTTAACGGGGTCAGATGGTAGGGGGGTTGAACAAAAAAAGCATTGAAAATTGTACTCCAGTCTGATTGCAAATATACAAAGTTTAAAATTTCCTGTTTTATATCTTCTTTGAGACTATTTTTAAAAATGTTCTAGAACGGTATAGATTTTAAATGACTATCCAAAGTTCAAAAGTTACTGTTATTGCTAATTAATTAAAAATTTATAAATTTCATCATTTTTTTTGATCGTTTATTTTGAAATCGCCACATTTTCTAGTAAACATAAAGAAACTAAAAAGCGAGTCAAACATTGGGATATGGTTTCGTCGCAAATATGAACAAGAAACATGTTCAATTTTCAATACAATTTACTGATAAGTACTATAATTTGTAAGTATCAGCTTGTAGCTCTATAAAAAGAAATTTAATTAATTTAAAATTAAATAATAATAATTTAAAATAAATATCAAAAGGATGCGATCAACCCAAACTTCGAATGGAGCATTTGTACACTATAAATAATTCTCTTTTTTGCCACATGTGTCTCGAGATCAGGCCATTGTGCGATGTTTGTTATGGCAACAACAATTTTGCCAAAGACACAGAAAGAGAGAGAGAGAGGAAAAGAGGGTAAGGGAGGGGGGACACTGCGCAACACGCCAAGACAAATTATGCTGTTGATAAGCGCGACAATGGCGGAAACAGCTCAAGAGTAGCATGAATTGGGAAGGAGATTGCGAAAGGGATTGGTAAGGGGTTAGGGACTGTAACTGATGCTGACACGCGCGCAACTGGCTGCTCTTTATACATATTGGTACGTGTGTGTGTGAGCCACGTTTACTCGTACTGTGTCGGAAGCCATCGACCCGGGCCGGCATTGCATTGAGATTACTAGTTAAAGGTTATTTAACCCATTAAAAACAAGAGAGGAGCTTACACACACAAATTGTCCACAAGGATTTAGATGACAGAGATAACAATAACAATAAGAGAGAGATAGAGAGAGAGCAAGAGCGAAAGAAAGAGTTTAGGGCACAACATTTGGTCGATTGTGTTGCAAATGCGGCCAAAAAGTTGCCAAAAACTTATTATTAAAAAAAGTCGTCAAGGATCTCAAGTAGGAGAAGAGAAGATGCAAATGGATGAGCTGCAGCAGCAATAGCAGTTGGACCAACTTCAAGAAATATACGATATAAAAAGACACCGCCTATCAAGCGGAGCATCTTAAGCAAGCAGCAAACAGCGGCACCCACGGCACAAATGGGGGCAAGGAGATGGAAGTAAGGAGAGAGGAGAAGGGTCCTCGATAGAATTTCTTTTGCAAAACTTTCGAGCTCTAAAAAATTATTAATAATGCAAAGGCATCAACAGCATCAGCGGGCCAAGAAGCACCGTGGAACGGCGAAAGGATTCGCAGGAACAAACCCTAAACCTAAAATCGTTAACAAAGTTGATTGTTCCTTCAGTGAGTTTTTCGAGGAAAGAGAAAATTGGGAGGGTCTTGATTTTCACTTAAGCGCCGATTAAAAACTAACGATAGTCATTTGAGATATTTAAAAATGAATACATACTTTATATCGTATATTCATTGTGTGTGTTCTTATACTTTGACGCGTCGAATTCTTATTTATTTAATTTATTTTTTATTTTATTTGGTCTTCACATAATACAATAACATCCAATAACATCCTCACATTGAAGAAATTGATTTTTCCTGTTCGTTCTCTATTACTTAATTAAAAAAACAAAAACAAATACTAATGAATATTGTTTTATATAATTTTATTCATTAATACTTAGAGAAGATGAGTGAGTCTCTTGGACGAAAATAAAAAAATCAAGCTAAAATGCAGTGTAAGTACAATTTAGTTGAAATTTAAGTGAAATTCAAAAGAAAGCGATTTCTGTGGCACCCCGGAATATATTTAACATTGATTAATTTACTTTTATAGTAACAAAAAACTTAAGCTATTGAAATTATAAATAAACGCAATGCTTAGAAATATAATGCTTTAAAATGGACAAAACATTGTATTTCAAATGTTTATCGAAATGTTTCGCCAAATGTACAGTTAGGCCTATACCAAAATTCGAAATTCCGCTGTTGAAGTGCCATTTTTAATCGCCATAAATCCATGTGACGTCCATTGTAGGACAGCCACAACAACTTCAAAGTCCCACGTTCCATTCACAAAGATAAAAGCACACCCCCCACCCCCGCCCGCACCAACACTCACCCCCAACACGCAGAAGCATTGAGGGTAGCGATAAGACGATAGGCGAAGCTGACGCCGACGCCGACGCCGACGCCTACGTCGAGAACATCGACCAGTGGCAGGACAAGCAACATGCAAATGAATCTCAACTCGAATGCGGCTTTAAGCGGGAGCGATTCGATGGGTTCCCCCTCTCCCTCTCTCTCTCTTTCTCTCTGTCTCTGTCTCTGTCTCTGTCTCCTTCTCTGGCTGTTGGCCCACAAAAAGAGCGCGCGAGTTTTAAATTTATGCAACAGGCTTTTGGCCCATTTGTAAATTATGCGCTGTCATAAAGCAGCACAACGGGGCTACCGACTACCGGCTACCAGCCCGAGATCCCACAACAACAATAACAACAACAACGACCACTACAATAACAACAACAATGTCCAACCGGTTCGATAGCGACGGCAACGCGACGAAAAATTATCGAGCCTGACTGCGCGCCGAAAGCGTGAGAGATGGTGAAAAAGCATGAGAGCCAGGAGAGGTAGGAGGCAGAAAGAGTCAGAAAGAGTCAGATAGTAGAGTCAGAAAGAGGCAGGGAGAGGCAGCAGCTGGAGGGAGGGCGGGGGGAGAGCTGCCTGGGCTGCAGCACGTACGGGCATATAATTTTTGCCAAATCAGAATATTTATGCGTCTAGCCGCACCAGTCGAGAGACAACAAGAGATTTAGGGGCAGGAGAAGCAATGAAATGGAGAAATGGAGAATGGAGAAGGGAATCGAGTGCGAGAATCAGCGCATAAAAAAATTACAGTGCGCTTGAAAAAACGCGACAAAAACACGCAATGGATATGACTTTTATACAAAGACCCATCCGAGGACAGAACGGACAGAACACGGGACACGGTGCACAACACAGGATTCAAGAGCATCCAGCAGGACATCGCACTGGAGGTTGTTCCTGCTGCTGTTGTTGTTGCTGTTGCTGCTCATTGAAACGTATTTGCACTTCGGCCAGCACGGAAAACTCGGCAAACACGTTTCCGAAAACTAAGTGCATTGAAATCTCTATTTATCAAAAAAAAAGTGCATTTGTTTTAACTTTTAAGAATTTAAAAAAAAATCGGGCGAAATCTATAATCTGAATTTACACGTTTCAAGCTGCTCAGGAATATATCTACTTATATTGATAGAAACAATCAATTCAAAATATTAATTCAAGTAGTATTTAGATATATTAAATATTTATAAAGGTAAAAGAAGTAATGTCGAACTAAATGAATTTATAATAAGAGACAGAGAGTTTGATATACATATGGGCAAAATCGCTTAAATTCGACTTCTTCGTCTACTGACAGGAATAAATAGTTAAAAACTTAATAAAAATTTACATATAAACAAAATTGTTATTTTTATGATCTACGAGTACTTCCTGAACTGTTTATCAGATACATATCTAACAGTACAAATCAAGTTGAGCTGATTAAATTTTAAATGAACTAAATTAAACTTTTAAGTAGTAACAGTATTGTGTACTTAAGGCAACAAGAAAGACAAAGTACATATTGTAATTTTGTTAAAATTGGTGTGAAATCAATTGTTGGAATGTCTTCTGTAGTTCGCATAAAAAACAATAACAATAACAAAAATAAAATAAAAAACAGGCATCGTTTTTGTCACCCGCCTGCGAGTTGAGCGTTCAATAAAAAGACAACCTCGCTTGGCGGTTGGAAGCGTTCGAAATTCGAATGGTGTCGAGTGGTCCCCAAAAGGGGGTGTGGCAAGAAGTGTGTGTGGGCATGGAGTGTAGCTTGTTCAACGAGTGGCAACAATTTTTAAAAATAACAACAACAATTGTTGTTTTTGTTGCGCTGCAAACGTTTTTGGCACTTTTGGTTTGTGGCCAATTGTGAGCATCACAGGAAAGGCAGGTAAAGGGGGAAAAGGGGAAAGCGGGGAAGGGGGAAGGGGGAGTGGTCAAGAGTCTGCCACTGCCACTGCCACAGTCGCCGTGCAAACATGTGGCAATTTTTGCGGTTGCAAAAGTTAAAAACTTTGAGCACACCGCACCGTAAATAGCAACCGACCATGCAAGTATTTAGTCTATCTTGTTTTTTTTCTATAACTCTCTCACACTCTCTCACCCTCTCTCTCTTCGCCTCTCTCTGTCTCTCTTCTTCTGTTATGATATGGAAATATTTTTCTTTTATTTTTATATTTATTTATGCCTTATTTTATTTGCTTTGTGCTCGCGTGCGTACACTTTGATTTATATTTAATTCAATTTTTATTGTGCTTAAAAAATTGATAAATTATTGCATAACAAACGGCGCTGGCGTGTTAAGGGTTACGGGTTAAGGTTCGCTTTCATAAATTGGCAGTCGCCTCGCTGCGTTTGACAGCCGCCAATGCAAATTGTGACCATGGGAGAGACGAGACCAGTACAAGGACGAGCAGGAGCAGGAGAAGGAAAAGAAGAAGGATCAGCAGCACTGTAGCTGACCAACCTCTTTTTCTCCCCTTCTCCCCTTTCTGGCCCCTTTAAAGGTCTGGCCACAGTCTGTGCCTATGTACGTGTCCCTGATGGCCACAAGATGTTGACAATGACACTGAACGTGGCACGATGCTTGGCGCCGCTGTTGATAGTCCTGGCCAGAGCCAGAGCCAGGACACTGGACAAAACACATGCGAATACACACGCAAACATACAAACAAACATAAGTACAAAAAGAAAAAAAGACAGTACCAATATAAAGTTCGGATGAACTCGATTTAAGCATTTTCGATACTTAAATGTATACTTGATATAAGTACAATTTACTAAAAATGAGCACTAAAATTCTTTAGCCAAGTACTAACAATATTGATACAAGTACAGCGAATAATTAATCAAGTAAAAATCGAAAATTACTAGAAATTCTAAATATAGTATATGCTCGGAGCTCAGGCTCGACTCACAGATCAAGCTCATAAAATCTAGTACTAATTCTTATATCTTTTTTTACGTTCGCTAATTTAGGATTCCCAAATGGTTCTAGCTTTTGTTGCTATCAGGTGCAGTTTGACAGCCACTTAGAAATTAAAACTATATTTAACAGGATAGTTTCTGTAGCTTTAAGTGTTGCGTTTATTGTTGCTTAGTAATTATAATAATTATTTTAAGAACATTTATACATACTTAAATCAATAAGCATGCTCATATGTTTTGTACTCATTGTCAGCATCATATGGACTTGAATCAAGCATGAATTATATTCAAATCAAGTACGTTTTAAAATAATTTAAAGTTTGAAAATACTCACTTAAAATATCGCACTTGAAATAAGACCGAAATACTTGACTTTAGTTATTTCAATATAAGTGAGAAATCAAGTTCTAAATGTGGCGTTTTAAAAATAAAATACTTGATTTTTCCCTCTGTGTACATAGATATGTATGTATGGTCAAGACGAAGACGTGCGATATATTCGCAATGTTTATGTGCGTGTGGTGTGTATGTGGGTGTGTGTGGGTATGTGTGTGTGTGTGGGTCAAATGACGCGCGCGTGATATGACAACATCCGGAAAATAGGATTAGTTATACTCGTAGTGCTGAACAGTCAGGTTCAGGATGCTCGAACAACTTTTTTCGAGCAACAGCTGAAAAGTATGCAATGAAAAGTGTGAAACGAAACTTGTAGACAAAGTGCGCGGCAGTCAGAGATGAGCACGTGAGCGAAACAGAATGAATGGACAAGGGTGACAATTCAAAAGGATTTCTCTCACACACACATTTATGTATGCATACATACATATGTACATAGCATTGTATGGCAGTCTTACAACAATAATACATATGTTTTCGGTGCTGAGAAATATCTTTCTGTTTTCCAGTTTCCAAAAATTAACTTAAAAACATTAAAATTCGACTTTTTTATTTATTAGAACTTAAGAACATAAAAATATTTACCAAATTTGTAATTTGTACGAAGTGAATTAGAACAGGTCAGATTAGTGTCTAGCCGACAGTAAGATCTGACGACTAAAAAGAGACTTATTAATGAAATACATTTTTAATTATACTTATGTATTTTTGGTAATACTTACAATGTCGCGCCCAATTGGCATTTATGTTAAATATGTGCAAGTAATCGCTTTATTACACATTAAATTTTTTACCCAACGAAAAAAGGTTACTAATATCATAAATTAAGTTTTAAAATTGGAATACATACCTATTTACTTAAAAGAATTTAAATTTTCATTGCTGATATTTAATTTAAGCTTTTCAATGATGTTGCTGTAAATTTAAAAATGTAGGTAAAATAAAAAAAAATTAATCTAAATGTTTTGTGTTATTGAAAAAGAAGCGGTTATTTACATCAATTAAATATCAACATGTAACAAAAATTAAACAATAAATAAATTGTGTAAGTAAATGTAAACGTGGAAAATCTGATATTTCCGACACATTTCAAATGAAATTGTCATTAAAATATGTAGAGATTTGTGGAACATACCTGAAAATCAATTTAATATTTGTTCAAGTAACTATAGAACGAAATACATATTTGTTTAAATAGAAAACTCTCACCATTACATTGACCAAATTCGAAATTATGTTTGGTATGTGCTCACGTGCCCACCGCCAGTGTTGGAAAGCGTGTTCCAGAAGGACACTCATAATTAGATTATCATTGCAATGCTTTCCGTTTCAACGTGATGTTTGTTCGCCCAACTTTCCCTTTACTTGTTTTCTATTTTTTTTACTCTCATTTATTCATATATAATTCTTTCCATTTTTTTTTAATATCACGTGCCCATCTCCAGGGCACATACATATAGTAGAATGTTGTTTTTTTTTTGGTCCGACTGTTTGCATAACCAAGTTGAGCTACTTGAACGCTTGAAGTGTTGGACTTTTCCATTCATTACGTAATGTAGCGCGGCTTTTATGTCTTGGCCAGAATGGGCCGAAGTGGGAGTGAGACCACAAAATGGCTTAAACACTCTGGGCAACTGGGGAAGCTAGGAGCTGGGAGCTGGGAAGTTGATGCCGCCATGGCATTTAAGTCACGTAGCCATGTTGAGTAATGCGACACGTTGCCATTGATGGCCCGTTGACGATGAAGTGCAAGTTGAAAATAGAAACAGAAATAGAAATAGAAATATAAATGAAAACGCGTCATAGTCTACTGCCTGTTGTCTGTGGCATGCCTCATCTCTCACTGACTCTCTCTCTCTCTCTCCCGCATTCTCCCACTCTCTGTCTTTCTGTCTTTTGTCATTGTGACAAGTACGCTAAAGTCAAGTGGCAGCCACGTGGTTGCCTTGCAACACTTACTGACTGTTCGCTTTCTCCCCATATCCTGCTCTCTCACTCCTTACAATCTACATTTATTTACTTTTGATTTTGCGCATTGATTAGCAACGCCATCTGCCGGCAGGCAGCAGCCACAAAGTTAGCATATTTATTATGCACTCAATGCTCAAACATTGCGGCCGCTGCGGTCTCATTACCAACTTAAAACTTGGCTAAAAGCAGGCGACCACACCAGCTGAAAAATGAACCAAACCAACAACAACTCTAACGCTGCCGTCAGGTATCAATTTCAAATTCGTTGTTATCGTAGTTGTTGTTGTTGCTATTGTTGATTGTGAATATTGCTGCTGTTGCTGCTGGTGTTGCTGCTGGTGTCGGCAACAATGCCACTTCACGGCTGCCAGTTGGCATTGCAGTCAAGTTTTGCATCAATAACTTGGCATTTTTACTGCATTCACAGCACTGTGGGGCACTGTGGGGCACAGTGGGGCACAATGCAGAGCAGCACATGCGACACAAGTGCATGCTGCACATTCAAGTGGAATGCTCTAATCAACAGGCTTGCAGGCGCCAACTTGCCAACTTCCCCTCCACTCCCCCCTCCCCTGTCTCCATTCTTCCCAGCACATCATCCTTACCTCAATTTGCGCAGTTCAAGGCTCAGCTTTCAACAGTAACATAAAGTCAGCAACGAGTATGTTAACTATTAAATGTGTTTTGTAAACGTTTAAAATCGAAACGCACACTTCTTGTCTCTCTTTCTCTTTCTCTCTGCCTCTGTTTTTCTTTCTGAAGGTCACACACTTTTAACTTTTTATCTATCAATCACATATGTACTACGTGAATGTCTCTTGATTTTGCTCTTCCTTCCTCATTATACATACTACTGTGGGCAAAAAGTACCGGGAATTTTAAATTTAAAAAATTTTGGGATTCCAATCGGAAAAAATGTTTGTACTTTTAGGTTGGCACTACTATCATTAACATCTGTGCAAAATTATGCGTTAAAATATTCATTAGTGAATAAGTTACGATTAGTTTTGTACGACGCCAAATGTGCATTGGCGATTTTGATTGAATCTCCTCAATCGACCCGAAGCGATGTCCTCGGAGAGGTCTTTTGAGCTTAGAAAATAGCCAGAAGTCACACAAAGATAAATCAGGCGAAAAAAGTAGCTGCGGGACAATTTTGGTCGAGTTAGAACACATAGAACAGGGGCAGTATGAGAGGGCGCATTATCATGTTGCAAGAACCATGAGTTGTCAGCCCATAGTTCTGGCCTCTTTTTACGCATAGCTTCGCGCAAACGACGCATATCGCTCAAAAAATATTCCTTGTTAACAGTTTGGTCGGTCGGAAGGAATTCATAATGAACTACAACACGATAATCAAAAAAAACTGTCAACATGACCTTGATTTTTGAGCGAATTTGACGCGATTTTTTCGGTCTCGGCCCACCTTTTGCCGATATTCGCTCGATTGATCGGTAGTTTCCATGTCGTAAGCGTAGATCCAAGTCTCATCGCCCGTAATAATGCGTTTTATAATATCCTGATAGTCAGAAAACATTGTTTCACACACTTCCACGCGGAGCTTTTTTCGATGAAATTGACCGTTTTTTGGCACAAAAATCGCCAAAGCACATTTGGCGTCGTACAAAACTAATCGTAACTTAAACACTAATGAATATTTTAACGTATAATTTTGCACAGATGTTAACGATAGTAGTGCCAACCTAAAAGTACAAACATTTTTTCCGATTGGAATCCCAAAATTTTTTAAATTTAAAATTCCCGGTACTTTTTGCCCACAGTAGTATGTATGTTTGTCTTTCCTTCTCTATCATTATCTTCTCTTGCCCTTTATGCTTCTATCTTACTCCCTCTATCCGATTCAACCTTAAGCTTTGCGTTCTCCATCTCTACCTCTCACTCACTCCATATTGCTCTTTACATCTCCTTATATATTTGACTTCCCTCCCATCTATCGCTGTTCATCTAAAACTTTTAACTTTCTATACAATTTTCAGTTTCATTACATTTTTCTCTCGATTTATTCTTCCTTCTCTCCCATCTACTTATTTCTGTTTATCAAAGCCTCTCTTTCTATCTTAACTTGACACTCTTCTTCCTTCTCATTTTCTCTGGTTTTAACATTTTATAAATCAACTGATCTAATATTGGAGACCAGGACTTTTATGAATTTCAAAATAATGTCAATTTACTGATTTAAAGTAAAATTTTTGATCTGAATAAAATGCTTTTTTAATGATAATTAAAATTTCAGAGAAGTCTATTCCAAACAGGTTTTTTCTCGGTGTCACTAATCAATATTTGTTTGAGTGCTAGAGACATCAGATACATCAAGATACTTCAGTTCTCGGACCTTGTCAAAGATCAAACGACTCCAATGCTTTTTTATAGGCATATAAGCGATAAATAAAAATCGCCAGTTTCATTTTTTTGTCTAGTAATTTTGAACTAGGATTTTGGCATCCAATTCAACCAAATTTTACTAGTGTTACTAGATCATAATAATTAAAAAAACAAGTTATTTTTTAAATTTGTATACAACTAGTGGAAAAAACTACTCACATTCATAACTTTTTCTTATCAAGTTTAAGTTATATTAAACTCATAATTCTGCGATAGTAGTAGTGCATTCAATTAGTCGTCTTTCTGAATTGGGATAATTGGCATAAATGTCATGCAGGCAGTTTTCCTTTTTGCTCTTATCAGGCGACTGTCAGCCGTGGCTGACTTTGGCCTCAAGATGCTGCAGGCGAAGAAATGTGCGAGTGTGCGTGTGTGTGTGTGTGTGTGTGCAAAGTGGCTAAATGGTTGGTCAAGAACAATGCACACAGCTAATCTGTTTAATTAAATTGTTCTGCCACTTGGGACTGAGAGAATCAGTTTGTTGCTCATACAAATTGCTCGCTTCTGGGCGTCAATTACGAGATACGATACCAGAGGGCAGCAGGGCGGTAGGGTGGAGGGGGAGTGTGGTGGTTGACGGGCGGAGTATGGCACGTAAATTTTGCAGTTGGTCACCTCCTCCAAGGGGTAGGCAGCAGAGGAATGTGGAGAGCATGGAGCGTTCAATTTGTAGACACGTAAAAATCTTATCATAAACAAAAAGATATAGCTACAGACAAAAAGCGAGAGAGAGCGAGAGAGAGCAAGAGAGAGGGAGAGGGTGTCAGCGATAAGCCCTGCACGTCGTCGACAATCTCGCATTTGTCGTCATCAGTTTCGACTTCAGTTTCAGCTTCCAGCTTCGACTTCGGCACACGTACAGCATATAAATAACATTTCGATTTGCCGTATGACAAACCGAGCCAAATGCCACAAATTATGCAAGTCAAGCTAAACCACCAACCCCTCCACCCACCAACCACACCACTGCACCACCCGCCGAACCACTCGCCGCACTCAAACATAACATAAAAGGAGTGTAAATTGAAGGCACTTTGAAGGCACATTGCGTATACGACGCGTGCGCCTTAAAGCCTTTGCCGCATAGTTTTATTCGAAATGGGGCTTTTTTGAGGCTCAGCTCTTGTGTTGCGGCTCGCCCTGTGACCCTTTTTGAATTCGTCTTGAAGTGGCCCATTAGCATTTACCTTGCCGGCAAGAGCTAATAACAGTTACCGTAAGCAGCAGCTGCTAACTTTAGTTGTAGTTGTAGTTGTAGTTGAAGCCGTCACTGCAATTCAAGCTACAAAAAACTGTTGAGCTCACAACGCTTTCTCAAGCCGCCCCAAAAAGAACTTGAACTCCGGCTTGAGACCTCACAGAGAGCAAACAAAATGAATAAAGTCTTTTTTAAAATGGTGAGAAGAGATGTAGTTGCTTACAATATCATTCAGAAAGCTAAAATATAACATATATCGTACATATATAAGAAAAAAAAAAAAAAAAGAATTCAAGGCCACACCGTCTAACCATTGTCTCTGAAAAACAGATTGTACTAAATTACTTATTATCACTGCGAACGGCAGTCCGCGCTAGTGACGAAAGCAGCACGAAGGGTGCGAAGGCGACTAGCATATACACACAGGAAGAATGAAAAGTTTGCTATGACTGTCCGATCAGGTCGAGCTATGTACCGATCGAAAGGTATCAATTAAACTTACAAATGTGCATACTAAGACTTTTGGAAACTCACCTGTTTAAACAGGTGTAATTGGGAGGGGAAAAATTAAATTATTTGAGCAAATGGGCCCGTTGGAGCCTTTTTGATTTTTTTTATAATTTTTTACTATTCTAATCAAAAATACGCGTCGAATGACACCTCGATCATCGAAATCTGATTACTGGTTCAAAAAATAATTAATTTTGAAATTTTTAGTCGCCTTTCGAAAATGAGAGTCAGTCTGTTTGTTTGTTTGTTTGTATCAAAGCGTTGATTTAGCTTAAAAGTTTGAATGAGGACTTGTTCCTGCTCAAAAATCTAGAAAAGTTTACTCTACGACTTTTTCAAAAATTCGCTAGTTTAGCGGGAATTCGCTAAAGCCGCTAAAATTTCTGATATCCAATTTTGTGACGAATAATGTTAGGTATAACATATAAATTATTTTCAAAAAAGTTTTTGTCACTCGGCACTGCGCAAAAATGTAATATTTATTAGGTTTGAAGAATTTAGCGCAACGTGTCGAAGGCCAAAAAATTTTTTGAAAATTATTTATATGTAATACCTAACATTATTCGTCACAAAATTGGATATCAGAAATTTTTGGGAAAGAAAATGTTTTCGTCACTAGACTTTTACCTCGTAAAGAGGTTTTTTTATGGGATAATATAATATTGAATAATATATCGTATCTCGATATCAATGATCAATTTAAATGAATTGAGTCTTTTAAATGGTTATCACAAAAGCTGTGAGTAGCATTTGCGAGTTTTATTCATAAGTATGTATATAAGTCATATATAAGTGTATTTTCCCTTGCAGACAAAGGATTTACATATAAAATAGTTTATGTAGTTTTAAATATATGGATTTCCATTACCTTGAAGCAACTGGAACAGGCTCTTAAACTACTTGCAAAATGTGTTGCATAGTTTAATGCTGCAACGGAAAGTGGGACAAGAGAGTGAGAGAGAGAGAGAGAGAGAGAGAGAGTGGCAGCATGTGGATGTGGATTGGGAGGGCCGCGGAGTCTCAGGGCCAGGGACAGTGGCGCGGTGGCTATCAACTATAGTCGAGGAAATTACTTTTAACATTTCGAATGCCGCCTGGCAGCTTCAGAGGCTGAATGAGGAGGAAGACGGAGACAGCCGGCTCAAAGCATATATATTATTTTATATATACATATTTAAAAAAAAAGAAAAAAAGAGAGCAGTCGGAACAGACAGAAACAGGGCAGAAGGAGGAAACTGGTGGAAACTGGAGGAGGCACGAGACTCCAACGGCAAATGAAAAACAGGAAAATTATTTGATTTTTATGCATTTCACTTAAGTAACAAAAAAGGGCACACGAGACATCAGGACGAGGAGGCAACGAGGACAACGTGAAAGGACTCGTAAGATGCAAGATGAAGTCTGTAGAGCAGAGTCTGGAGTCTTGAGTCTAGAGTCTGGAGCCAAGGAGCAAGTGGAGTCCGGGCGCCCGGTTGTCTGGCAAGTTGCTTGCATTATAGATGAAGTTCCGAGTTTCGTGCGAGAAATAAAGCAAATAAATGCAATCAGGAATAATAATTCGAGCAGCAGTCAAATAATTTGATTTCCTACCATCCTCCCAGCCTCCCTTCGTTCGACCCATAACGCTCAGCGACTCGCGACGCATAAACAACATTTACTGAATTAAACCAATACTTGTCAAGGCACTTTGACATGGGAGACATGGGAGAGGAAGAGGAAGAGGAAAGGGGGAGAGAAAGAGGGAGAGGGATAGGATGAGGAGGAGGAGGTAACTCAACTCATGAGTTAGACTCAGAGGGGAAGGCAAACGTCGCCACAGCTTGGCTCGTAAATAAAGTCAAAGCCTATCTTTTAACGCCCCCTGAAATGGCACAATACGGCAACTAAACACGCAAAGTATGCACGAGTTCTCGTATACCCTGCAAACAGTTATGGCAGAGAGTCTGCACATTACATGGTCTAAGGGGAAGTACAGGGACTGTAATCATTATAAGTTCTATTGTAAAAATTGTAAAACAATGATTATTTTAAATTTTCATTGATTACTTGCAATATATTAATTAAATTTTTACAATTTTAATTTTAATTTATATTTCTCTTTTCAGCTATAATTTAAATTTAAATATTTAAAACTTATTTAATTTTATTTAGAATTTTTAAAGTACATATGGTCAACTGGTCTAAATTGACATTCAACTAACAAATATGTAAATAAACTAATAAATATTGCAGCTCAAACAAAAACCATTATTTTGAGCAAAAAAACAACGAATCCCGTAAAATAATTATGCCTTTTAAATACTTTAAGTTATATTTTCCGCTCGAAAATATTGATTATTTTTGTTCAAAGATAAAACTCAATGTGGAATTTTGGCTTAAACTTCTTTTGAACTTAAAAATGGATTTTAAAAAATTGACTTGGCTCACTTAGTAAGAATATATATTTTGCCCATGAAATATCAAAATTATAAATTGATTGCTATCTTTGTGCTAAGAAATACTCTCTAGTTTTGAGCAAAGAAATAAATTTTAAAAGTAAATTCATTGTTTCGCGAGTTTTGTTAACTTAAACTCCTGCCTCCGTTTCACTTCTAAATAAAAATTGTACGGTAAGTAATTGGTCCATCAATTTCTTTACTCAAGATCCGACGAACCAAAACTGGTTTTCTATGTCTTACAGTTCGAATAAATATTACAAAATCTTGATTCAATTTAATTTAATTAAGTCAGTCTTTTAATTATTTATTGAGCTTTCGTTTGCTTTCTAAGCTACGAAACAGTATCAAATGACAAATTGTAAATATATTCCGTCGTCACTTTAAGCTGACGTCGACTGTATTTCCAAAAATGTGACATAATCAAACCATAATTCACAATTACTTAACTTTTAATTTATAGATAGATGTGCAACATAGCCAACTTGGCCCATGGGGGCTTAGGGTATTTAAATGCAAAAACTTTTTGGCTTATGCCGCAGGCCAATAGATTCCAAGCCTCAAGTCTTCTTCTCTTCAGGGCTCATGACTCGACTCGGCTGGCAAAACTTAATTATGCATGGTTAACACGAAAACTCAATAAATTTTCAAATAAATTCACAAGAAAACGTCCACGTGTATATGTGTGTCAGTGTGTGTGTGTGTGTCAATGTGAGTGGGTGTGTGTGTGTGTCAGTGTGTGTGTGTGGTCTATGTAAATTTTATTTGCTAAAGGATTTTTCATGAAGTTTCTTCGGCTTCGGCTTCAGTCGTCGTTGCTGCCAGTGCTGTTGCATTTAGATTTATTTGCGACGTGTGTGTTATGTAAAACCTATTAGGGCTCCACCCAGATCCAGGCCCATTCCCCTCTCCCCTCTCTCTCTCTCTCTCTCTCTCTCTCTCTTTCGCTGTCGAGGGCAACAGGCTCTAGACTCTGATTGTGACTGCGACTGTGACTCACGTGTGCCCACTGACTGCCATTCAATTTTGCCCCTGGCGCTCAACTGTTGCACAAGAACTGCTGCCAGCAAATGTGGCAAGGTGAGGTCGAGATCGGAGTCGAAGTCGGAGTCGGAGGAACTCCGGCCACCTGCCAACTAATCGCCTGTTGAAATGGCTCGCACAGCCTCCAAAGTAAGGCAAATTTATTGAGTTCTCATATTGAGCAATGTTATAAAAATAATGCAGTATACAAAGCTCGAGACCCAAAGTAGCAACAAAACTGGAAATGAAGTGAGTCGTGGCATTGGAACTGCAGCTCAAATTGGAGTCGAATCTTCCATACCCTACGATTAATTTAAAGCTAAACTGGTTTATAAGCAGCATTAGCATTAATGTTGTTTTTATTAAAAAAAAAAAAAAAAAATTATTATATAAAAGTTTGCACTTCTATTTTTGTATGCAAAATGGACGGAGGATTTGACTAATATTGCAAATTGAATAGAAAATTTCTAAATTACAAAATTAACAAGTTCATCGATTGAATAACTTTTTAGATCAATAATAATCATATTACGAGTATTAAAAGCATAAATATTCATAGTATTAAATAAATTATTTGTAAGGGAACTAAATTAACTAGTTAGTGCAAATGTGATCTATCTACAAAATGAACTAGCTCACCGCTTCCAAAAAATCTTCAATTGCTTTCCAAAAAAATGTATATATATTTTTGTATACGAGTATAACAAGCAAAAGTTATTTCTATAAAAAATAAATTAAAGGATATACATTTATAAATTACATATGCTGAACTTTTGCATTTAAAGTGTAGAATTTGACTTATTTTGATTTTAACTTAAACATTAATTTTTTTCGATAGCCTATGTAAGGGAACAAACTTGAAATGAAATTAAATGGAATATTTTTAAGTTTAACAGAGAGCTAATATTTGGTTTTAGCAATATATTTGATGCAATGTTTTTCTTTCCCACATTCTGTACAGGCCGCTTTACCTTTAAAGGTAAATTTGTGCTGTACATTTTCAAATACTCACAGTAGGTGATATCAATGTCGTGGTCGATTTGGCAACGGCTTAGAGTCCTGGGTAGAAGCAGAGAAAATGGAGACCACCCTAGAAGGTAGGAATGGGACTTAAAATACTTTGCAAAATGTACGAGTGGCAGCAGCAAAAAGTGAAATGAAGCCGAAAGGCAAATAGAGCATAAATTACGCAAATCCAACACGACAACTTTTCAGCGCATACGCCAACGCCGACGCCAGCTGCGGCAGCGACAGAGACGTCTCGACTCTGCCGGACACCTCAAGTGTGTGTGTGTGGGTGAGCTTAACACACATGCACACGTATGTACAGTGGGAGTCAGAGAGACAACAAATAAGTTAAGTCAAAGTCAAAAAGCAGACAAACATTGCATGAGCAAGAATGAGATGGTGAAGAACAAAATCTAGCTCTATCTCTGTCGCACGGTGGCCGACTGTCGGTGCTGCAAGAGTGTTGTATGCAATCAGGCGCCAAATGCTCAAGTGTCTCATTGTCAGCATGTTGCATGCAACACGGCTCTTGGGCGGCGACGGTGACGACGACGGCGACGGGTGCGACGCCATCGGGGCAATGAAAAATAAAGTAAAATGAACAGCATCAGCAACAGCAACAGCAACAAAAATGTTAAAGCAAGTAAATAAACATTGTGTGCCATTATCAGGCAGTGCCAGCAACAACAACATGAACAACAGCAACAACAACAATAGCAAAAGTAACAGCAACAGCAACGACAACAATCAGCACACCAGGCAACATAATTTGCAGTTGCAACTGAGAACTTTTCAATGGCTTGAAGCTGAAAAAGCTGACAGTCCAGAGTGTGCAACAATAATGCCGCACAGTGTCGCACAATTATTATACACGTGGCAAATACAACATACATAAATATTTAAAAATATAAATATGAAAAATTTGTATACATTATATATGTATCCCATATAAAAAAATTCGAACTAATTAGTGGAAATTAAATTCTCATTTCACTATCATTGAAAAATATAAACATTTTTTAGTTGTAACTAAAACTTAAAAGTAAAAATTTTAAAAACAAAAAAAAAGGTATAGTAAATGTTATTAATGTGGAAGATGAAAAGAATTTAATAAAAACATTTTAAAATAATAATAAGGGTATTCAGAAACTATGATATTTCTGTTATATGATAAAGTGATATATGTTGTAATTACAACAAACACATAGAGAAAAATGTGGTATGTATACAAAATTCGTCGTATTGAGACAAACTGACAAATATAGAAAGGTTGCCAGACTGTTAAAAGTATCTAACGAAATAAGGTCACACTGAGGTTGGTTATTGGTATTGGTTGTAAAAGTAAATCATTTTTCTTGGTCCAGTGGCTCTACGGTTAGAGTCGCCGACCTGTCAGAATTAGAATTTTCAGTTAAATAACTAGGGCTCGAATCATTGAAATTTAACTCAATGATATCATAAATACGGCAACAGAAACTTAAAAAGTTCACTCACTAGCTACAGTGTAATAAATTTGTCACATAACACAAACATCATAGTTTCTGAATACCCTAATTGTTAAAGTTTGTCAATAATGTAGAAAGCTGTAAGAATGGTAAAGGCAATGCTTATAGGCACAACTTTGCTGTTTCTTTGAAAATTAGAGCCTGAAAATATGTAAGAGCGAAAAAAAGAAAAGATGGGATAAAATGGACAATACTTATATACTATATAGAGAAACTTAAGGTAGGTTCTCACTGCGTCACAAACGCTTCACAAACGCTGCACAAAGCTATTCACAACGTCACAAGGCAATGTGAACACTAAATGCATAGCCACAAAATTGTGAAGTCACAAAATTGTGACAATCCAATGTAAACACCACTTTCACATTCTGTTAAAAAATTTTTGCGAAGAAGGCTGACACAATTTTGATAAACATTATGTTAACTCCTGTTAAAGTTGAAGCAGCTCAAATGAGCCCAATCCCATTGTGAAAGCACATCGAGCAAGTTGGTTTTCTTTCACATTTGTGAAAACATAAACGTCAAAGTTAATATTTTATTTCGGGGCTTTAGCATTGATTTTGTTTTTTAAAAAAGAAATGGATTCATAAGATGAAACTGAGCTTGCTGCTTTGGCGGTCATTAGGCTGTGGCTTTTCGAGGACGACGATGATGAACCCAAGGCAAAGCGCAGCTGCTGGATCGATGAAATGAATTTGACTCGTGAAAAAGAGGGAATGTATGCAAAGCTAACGGGAGAGCTGCGAAGTCTTTCGTTCAAATTCAAAGCAATTGAGCTCCAACTTGCTTCCTTGGCCTCCCGGTTCTTGTAGTTTTCACTACATTACATTCCAGAGGCATTCTGACTCCTCCACAGCTTCAATTAGCTTGTGGATTGAATCAGAATGCCACTGGATTGTATCCCGACGTCCACGGCTGTTTATCCTCTCCATATTAATTATTTTTAAAAAATGTAACCTTTGTAATTAAAGGACATGTGCAAAGTGACATTTCTTTGTTTTTATTCTTTTTGTGGAACTTGTTATTGTTCAATTGCGAGCATTTTGTGAACATTTTGATTCCATTTGATTTTTTGCGATGCTCTGTCACATTGACTGGCAGTGTTTACATTGAAAGCTTTCACAAGTCTTTTCACAAGGCTTTCCACAATTTTGTGAAGTACAAATTTTGTGTTGCCAATGTAAACACTTTGACGTATTCTGCAAATCATCACAAAGCATGACAAAATGTGATTTCACATTGTGCAGCAGTGAGAACCCACCTTTATGACTAATGTATTATTCGGTTTTAGTAGAAACTATCCTATGTATGCTCACGAACTACACTATGTTTTCTTCAATTATCGGGTATCTATTAATAATAATTTGATTACTTCATAATAATCAAATGCCATTGACAATAGCTTGGAGGCCACTGTGCAGCGTCGACTGCTGCCGGCAGCGGCGACGGCAATGTCCAATGCCTGGTATACAGTCCGGATATGCCGGCGAACCTGATACAGTGTGTGTGTGTGTATGTGTTTGTATGTGTGTGTGTGTGTGACTGTGTGTGTGCTCAGCTGCATGGTTGGACAGTCAATGGCGGTGCAGCCGAAAGGCCGGAAGTGCAGCCGAGCAACAGCATTGCAAGTGTGTCATGTGAGTCTCTATGTGTGTGTGTATGTGTGTGTATGTGTGAACCGGCTAAACAAAAGTGGCACAGCAAAGCACGAGTTTGGGGCAAATTCGAAAAAAAAAAAAAAAAAAACACATAAATTGACATAAAAATTGTACAAACTGAACATGATTTGTGCTGCCCACACACACAGACATAGACGCCAACAGTTAGCTAATCCTTTGTTTTCTAGTCTCTCAGTATCTTCCTCTTTCTCCCTTTCTCCCTTTCTCCCTTTCTCCCTTTCTCCCTTTCTCCCTTTCTCCCTTTCTCCCTTTCTCTCTCTCTCTCTCTCTCTCTGTCTGTGTCTGTCTTTGTCTAAGCAAATCAAATAAATCGCCTGCATTGACGCTTGAATTATTAGAAGACAAAACGACACAAGTGACAGCAATTCTCATTCATGTTTTCCTCTACCCGTCTCTTTCACTCTCCCTCTATTTTTCTCTGCCTGTGCACTTTGTCTATTACTCTTTGACATAGTTTTCAGTTCAATGGCCCCCACGGCAGCTGCAGTTGAAGCCATTTTGTTAGAACTCTTTCAATGTAATTTATGGCATCTTAAAAAAATGGTGAGCTAATTGAAACCAATGAAAGGTTATCGTCAATATCAATTTCAAAATTCTATTTTTTCTCCAAAGCAGACAAATCTTCAATGTTAATTGAAAATCGTCTAAAAATTGCAGACTAAAGGTAATAGTTATAACTGAAGAAATATATATATGTATAACAAAACAAAAGAGACGATATCGGGTGGAAAGAATCACAAATATACGAAAGTATTCGCACAAATATATGTATGATAATGTATTAGATTAAGGTTATCCTTCTTATCCAAAAAAATTATTTCTTTTTTAGTTTTACATTTTTTAAGGCTCAAATTCTTCGAAAGTTTTATTATTCGACTAAAAGTTTTGTTACAAAAATAGTTTAGGGGGCTGTAAGGGAAATCTATTACTTTTTGTGGTTTTAACTAAAATAAAGGCTTTTTGGTTAAAGATTTGGTTAAATAATAATTTAACAAAAAAGAGCAAATCCTTTCTCAATCGAATAATTTTTAAATCATGTTTGACTTTTAAGCTTTTATTTATTATAAAATGTTGAATAAATGTTATAAACCTGCACTTAAATTATTTTGATATCCCTTTGAGTTTAGATTTTATTAAAGCCTAAACTATTATGAGGGTGGCGGTTGAAATAAGCTGTTAGTCACCGTATATACACATATGAATTTAGTTTACCTTAATCAGTGAAAGTTTTGTTGCATTGCTAATAAATTTCAACACGGCAGCATTAAGGGTAATAGTACAGCCCAACTTGGCCCAATTGCTGAAGGTGTTTAGCCCGTTCCACACTTTTCCTTTTGCCCTTAAATGCGATTTGGAGTTCGAGGCGGAGTCGGAGGCGAAGTCGGAGCTGAGGAGCCCAATTAGAGTCAAGTCAAAGTCACGTGAAATGTTTGCCATTGATTATGATGAGCTCGCGCACTGTTGGCGCTCTAATGCCAAACACTTTGGGCCTAATGCGTTAACGCTGGTAGCTGGTACCAGCTACTTCTACATTAGGCTACATGTGTGTGTTGGGGACAAAGAGAGGAAGAGGAGGAGAAGAGCAGAGCAGAGAGGCGAAGGAGGTTGCTGTAGGCTCAACTGGGATATTGGGCAGCTGTGCAGTTGACTAGTTGGCCAATGTTCTGTTGTTGTTGCCCACATTGTTGGCAATATTAGTGCCGGGCCAATGGGCTCAAATACGAGTACACTCGCAGTAGACAATTTCCGGTGCACAAATTGCCAACTGAAGGCAGAATTTGGGCGGAGAGGAAGTTATATTTACTGCAGTAGCCAGGACCAGGACCAGGACCAGGAGCAGGCCCAGGACTCAGGACCAGTGTTGAGTGCTGGCCACCGCTTTGGTCAATGTAATTAATACCAACATAATTATATTTGGATAACACAAACGTAATCAAGATTAATTGAGTAACAGCAGGTAGTTTGCATAATTAGAGCTCAGCAGACAGACGACGGCTCTCTCTCTCTCTCTCTCTCACTCTTTCCCTCTCTCGAGAGATTTTGCAGACATCAAGCAACATCCCATCAGACTCTCTCGTCTCGTCTCGTCTTCTCGCGTTAACTGCCGACTGTCGTCGCCCTGTTTTAGCCATGGCCAAAAACATAATTTGCAATTTCAAATGCCAGCCTATCCTTCCCTCTCCCTCCTTTCTCTCTCTCTATGTTTGAAAGTTTCCCCCAGCAATTGCCTGGACTGTGATTCAACCTCAGCCTGTGGAGCCTTATGCTCTGGGCATCGCCATCAACATCAACATCATTATGATCGGCTTGAACTTCATCATCGACATAGATAGCTCTGCTCACCTTGTTTTACCTCATTTGATTACAAAAGTGTGTACTGCACCTGCCCATGGCCAGGGTCATTGTTCCCCTTGTTCCCTTGTTGTTGCCTTTGCTGCCGATGTTGCCGATGTTGCCAATTGCTTTCGTTGCTCTTGTTGCTCTGCTTTGACTCATGTTGCCAGGACACCAATTAGGAACTGCATCCAGCTTCCAGCAGCTACAATATGAGACCGACTAATGACTATGACAGTCAACCACCTAATGGACTCCGACTCCGACCACAGACGGCTATTTGTTAGTTCAATGAAGATTCCAATAAGAATTTTTAGCTTTTACTTTGACGTTGCCGTTGCCGTTGACGTTGACAAAGGAATTATTTTTCAAACGGTACACGCAAAAAGAGATGCTGTTCGAGTTTTACTGCATTTCTTTTTTCTTAAATATACGAAAATACTCGAATTTTCTTCTTAATCATTTGATATGCGACCCTTTATTCTCTTGCTCGGAAATGTTTCACAATAAATATTTGTATCTTAGCTAAAAATTAAAAGCTAACAGCGCCACAGATGCAAAAATAACTTAAAGAAAAAAGAAGAAAAAATACTTGAACATTATTGAACATATCCGAAAAAGTATTTTGAAGCTGAGCAAACTGTGAAATTTATGTCAGAATTTGAAATACACTGGCGAACATATTTACTGGCTTAGCAAGCAATTTGATATTTGGGGGCTTATTTGTTCCCTTATCGTTAACAATTCAAAAAGTAACTACCAAAAGAAATTTTAAAAAATATTTTTGCTAGTGTTTTTTATAAAATGCCACTTTTTGGGTAAAAAGTAGGAAACAGGGGTTAAAATGGTAATTTTTAGGATTTTCAAAAAATTCGAAAAAATACTAGCAAAATTATTTTTGAAAGTTTTTTTTTTCAGTTACTTTCAGAATTGTTTCAAGAATTTTTTCGCATCAAAACATTTTTTTTAATAATCGAGCAAAAAGGTTTTAAAAATTGACTTTTACATAAATTCGAAATTTTTACAGGGTACTTAATGGGTTAAGGTAAGTTTTAAATCATTCAAACGGAATTTAAATGACCTTTCCATTGATGCCAATATGTTAACGGTAAGGGAACAAATTAGCCCTAAGTCTCAAAATGTTTGCTGTGCCAACACTTATGTTCGCCAGTGTACATAACAACAGTTAATTTGAATTAAAATCTAAGATTTAAGCCAGCATAAAACTTTCTGAAGATATCTTATCCAAACACACAGGACTCTACAAGGATATCAATGAGTATCTAAGATGACCATCCGTGAATTCTACTATTTTTATAAAATTTAAAAAACATAAATACGATTTATTTCAGTGTAAAAAAAAATTGACAATATTGGTAGACATTCTGGAGAGGCAGTAATTTAGGGTAGTCAATTATCCGAGGGGGGAATGACGAGCTGGCCGGGAGCAATCTTCCCGGGAAGATGCTCCACAGCTGACTGCTGCCCGTAGAGATCGAATTTATAGCCTAGAAAATCATAGACATAGAGGTCTTCGGGCGGTACGTAGTGAAAGGCCACCGGATATTCGGCGAGGCAATTCAAACACTGGGGAAGTAGAGCAATATAGAATACACTAAGAATTGGCAATAGAAATCAGAAGACATCTTACCGCACGTGGATTATAATAGGCGTAGTTCCAGAACCAGAAATCCATGCCAGTGTAATGCGAGATTAGTGATTCATATGGCGCCATGGGGTAGAAGCGGTTACGCAATTTTACGTCACGGGAATCGCCGGCGGGAACGCCCAAATGGAAGAGACAGGCGCCCGCCTCCAAATCCTCGGGGGAATCGTCCCGCTGGCGGCACTTGCTGCTGTCATTTAGGCCATGGACAAACAAACGCAGTGCCTCACGGCTGAGCACGTAGCCACTGCCTCCCGACATGTATGACTGACAGAGACAGAGACACAGAGAGAGAGAGAGAAAAACGGTGCGAAAAATATGATAATAGAGATGATTTTGTATTTTATAGTACTCTTGACTTACCGCGTTCTTTTGATTCGAGTTAAAAAGCTTAAAGTTAAAGCCAAAATATATAGGCATGTCCGGCGAGTAGGGATAGAGCATGTGTCGCAGATTCTCCACAAAAACAAAACTAAAAGAATAATCATACATTAGAGACTTTTAGCATGAACACAATTCACTAAGTAATCGTAAATTAAGTATGATAAAATTTGATAATTTATCGTAAGTCCCTTAGGAAAAAGTCGAGATGCAATTCATTTAAAAAATATTTGTAAAAAGTAGTTGAAACTTGTTCATTTAACTTTCAGAACACATTAATAATTCTAGCTTTCTCAATTGTAAAAAAGGTGCTAAGGTCTAAAGTGTGAGTTCTCACAGTCAAAGGTTTTTCTATCTTCTGTTCTCCTGTTTTTCACATTTTTCTCTGAAAAAGATATTAAAAATTAAAAAAAATAGAGTGAGCGCATTGGGATAATTAAAGTCAGTATTCATAGAAAAAAATTCGACAGGCTTTCAAAAATTATTTATAAAGGGTTTTTAAGAAGGGAATATTTGGAACCTAATCATTCTTACAACTCTGACTAAATTGTGGGTCAATGCACGTAAGAATCAGTCTATAAGTTTACCGATTTGAAAAGTTATTCGATATTGATGGAATTTAGTCAGTTTGAATTTAGTCTAGAAATGCTACTGAATCAGTAGTTCGTTCACCAGTTCACAAAGCACAAATCACAACGCTAGTTCACAACTAGTTCACCTACGTATCATCGTCAGCCTTCATGAACCAGTCGGCCTCGTCCAGTTTGTTCTCGTAGATATATGTGAAGGCCTCCTTCGTCTTGCCCCAAAGCACTTCATATTTGTCTGGCTTGGTGAGGATGATGGTCTCCAGTTCATCGTCCGGTTGCGAGGTCATGAAGTAGATCTTGTTACATCGTTTGCCCCACGTTCGTTGAATGTGCACCGCCTTAGATTTGTGATTCTTGGGCGTGGTTAGGACCCAGCAGAGCACTCGCACCTCTTTCTCCAGTTTCCGTGCGAGGGATCCGTTAGAGACCTGACCTGGCCTGTCCTGACCGCGATTACGATTTACCTCCAACGTGGTCAGCATCATCACATCCCAGTAGGCGTAAAGTGCAATCAAGGCCGAGCCACAGAGCAACACCATCAACAGCAATTGACGCCTCGACAACCGATAGACACTCGGCCTGGAGCCGGCGAGGAACACGTGCAGATCATCCCGTTTCTTGGTCACAGCCACCAGCTGCTCCTGTTGCTGCTCAAATGTTTCAAATGTGATTTTGAGCTCTGACATTTTGAGACTACCCGAAAATTGGCGATGATGTCACGGTGACACCTCCAGTTGGTTGCCTATGAAAACTGAAAACTGATAGTGTTGAGTTGTTGCCAACTCAAGTGGCGCGTTATCTGGAACATGTTTGTCGCTTTGAAGACACAACTCATGAGTGCAGAGAACCCGGTCAAGAAACAAGTCTGCAACTGATAAAAGCCTCTGTAGTGGCAGCATCGATGTTAAATCATAGTCTACACCTCGACTACTAAATACCCTCGCGAATGATAAATAGTTGAGTTTTTGTTTCATTGATATCGGAGAAATAAATTTGCTTAGTTTCTATGTATGAGTCTAAGTGAAATAACTAACAATGTTCTACAGCTTGAATAAGACAGAAATTTAAATCTGTTTCGAGGTACTTTAATATTTTTATCAAGAAAGGGTATTCAAAAACCGTAAAACACGGAAGGTTTTAATAAGGAAGTACTTTTTCGATTCACGATAGACCTTCGGGCATGAACAGATACATTTCTCTGATGAGTTTGTCAATTAAATGCAGATGAAAGTACTCTAAAATATTAAATTTATATCAAAACTTGTCTTTGCAAACATGCGTTCGAAGAAAATTATCTTATTAAAAATAAAGGAGAAAGCTTATGAAAGCTCCTGCAGTGCCTAAAAGCATTCTTTGAAATGCATTGATCAATTCTAGCTCATGAAAGCACAGATGAATTTATCACTTTAAATTGGTACTAATTATTAAATGACTCTAAGATATATAAAATTAAATAAAAGGGACCAAATTAGAGCATACTAAATGCAAAATTAAAAAACGACTTATATTTATTAAATAAGTTTATTTTTGTTATTTATACAAAATAGAAAGCCCTTATTTTCCATAACACTTTATAACATGCATTTTCGAATACGCTCGTATTAATTAGACATATTAATAGCCAAAACTAAAAGAAGTTTTGCAAATTTTCTTCGTGGTTGGGTCTTTTGAAATGTTTTGAAAGTTCATCGCTCCGTATACACGTAAGTATTCCATATGCCAATCCTATCCAGCAGCTGTCGCCTGTCGGCCCTTGATGTTGACATTCGCCATGCAAACCGCTCGACAAACGTAGAAATTTGTTGAAATTTGAAGGCTGTTTCAATTTATCACAACGCCACACGGACTCTGCTCGAAACAGGCAGGGCCAAAAATAAATAAAATTGGGGACAAACAAACTGAAACAGTTGAGAGAATCTTTCAATTAATCATGAGCGACATGTGGTCGTCGTCTCTGGGCGGACCGCCGAGCGCGAGAATAATTATATGTACGAGTGTAGCGCATACGCCCTGTTATCCAACCTCTGGAGGCTCCACCTCCCCGCCCCGCCCCGCCGTCACCTCTTTAGTGACTGGGACGCCTGTCGGTGTGTGCTAACAAATAGCTGCCATAATAGTGTCCTGGGCACATCCTAATCCCCATTTCCATGCCCAACAAACCACACGTCCCTCCTTCCCCATCGCTTCGGACAAACAAATTCACATTAATAAAATAAAATGCTCTAGATGGCAAAAAAAAAAAAAAACATGGAAATATATGTGCATATAGCACAGAGCTTAGTCGAGGAGTATAAAACTATTTGGCATTGTGGGCGTGGCCATAGGGAATGCCTTTCAATCCGCAATTGGCCGTTTGTTGCCTGCAAAAACAACAAACTGAAGCTAATAAAATAAGAGTTTCTCTTCTCTTCCCTTCTGTTTCCGTTCTCTTTTAATATTTGTTTTATATCTATTAAAATTAATTTTGCAACGAAATGCAAATATGCGGGACAAAGTAATGGCCAGCTGGATAAACTGGGGAAAGAGAATGCTGAGGATGAGATTGATGATAATGACGCTGTGTTAAATGGATTCGTTGAGCACGTGATAAATGATTTAGCTAGGTCATCGATATGGATTTAAGAAGCAATGTTCACTATTACGATTTATTTTCTTCATTATGCATTTGTGTTAACTGAACTAAAACTAGTTCCAAGTCGAAGTCCACTGATAGTTTTTTTCAGACTCTTGAAGTCATTCCAATCGATTCCATACTTCCGTTAATATATAAAAAGAAACCAAAAAACAAGTTAAATTTTTAAAGACTTAAAAAACACACGTACATATAAATCTTAGATTTAGATTTTGAATTTTTCTAAATTAATCTTAACTGACAAGTATTTCATTCAGATTAAGATCTATAAATTCTTTATTATTCTCGTCGCAGCATTTATAATCCCAGTTATGATTTGTCTAGTGCCTGTCTTCTCTAAAGATGCAAGTTAATTTCTAACTAACTTTTATTTTTTCTCTTTCCGAGTTGATTGTCTCGTACCTTCCCTTAGCTTCTTATCTGCGCCTTTTCCTCATGTTATTGCCCTATCTTCTTCTTCTTATGCTCATTCTTTTTCATTTCCAGCTAGTCTTCTTTTTTAGAATATTTGCACTATCTTCATAGAAAGTCGACATTCAAACACGTCATAAAGAATTCCATTCCAACTCCGTTCACCATTCAACATTCAGCTGAAATGTTCCCAGATCCACCGAATCCCCTCGTCAATCCTCAATCCTTTGTTGTTATCCCAACCACCTGCCCTACAGAAAAGGAGAAATGGGGAACCAGTTCGGGTTATCCCTCTGTGGGCGGTGGGGCGTGTCTGGCAATGGCGATGGCGATGGCGATGGCGACTGCACCGAAAATTCATAAAAATAAACCAAAGTCAAATGTATAACAGCAGATTTTTTGCAATAATGTTAGCTTTCGGATTTTACAAGCGCACAGCATCAAACGGCATTTGTTTTTCCACTTTCCACTTTCCACTCTCCGCTCTCCAATTCGCCTTTCCTCCGCGCACCATCCAACCCCTTTATCATTTCTTTTGGACCGTGTTTGAGTGGCGTTGTCATTGCAGTTGTTGCACTAGAGATGGCATCGTGATGATTGATAATGAGCAATGCTTATACGAAACGGTGACGCTTAAATCATTAGCTTTCAATAATTGGATATTTTATTAACGATAGCTAAGTTTGCAAGAAGCAAAACTATTGTCATATTTTATTACTCTCGTTTGTAAATGAGAAATTATTTAAAAGATTTACAATGATTCAGTTTATTCAAGAAAAAGTGTAAACTTTTCTTTACAAAAAAAGTGTAAAAGCGAACAATATTTGATATATTGTTGTCGTTAAGAGAGCACTTACATCAAGTAGGATAACTTGACGATAGTTTGCAGCTCTATTTTCAACACTTGCATAAAATATATACGAGTATGCAACAGAAATTACGTCACGATGTACTATGGGGAATATCGATATTTTACTTACATCGACTAGTACTTGTAACTAACTTAGGAGCGAAAAAAGGTATTTTTGTTCATTTTTGCATTTATCTTATATTATCAATGCTTTAAATATTTGTGCAACAGAAAAATTGGTCAAAAAGCAACTTATAAAACTTTATAGTGTATAAAAAAATGTTTTAGCTTTGATTATCTCAACGAATTTCACAAAATATGCACTTGGAATTATGGATTTACATATATCCTGACCGAGTTTTGCCAAAATCGGGCCACTATATCAAATAGATACAAATGGAATGATTGTTTACAAATAAAGATATACATTCATAGTCAACAAGAATAACAAAAAACAAAATACAAAGCCGGATAATCAAAATCTAATATAACAACTTTGTTTGTCCAATGTATACTAAGATTTTAAGCAATTACAACACGTGCTGTTTGATAGTAACAGCTGTTAATATTCAACATTATTAGTTAATTATGTTACAAGGTACTTAAATTATTTTTAGTTAATAATGTATATTAACAATAATGATATGCAACATAACAGCTTAAATAAATATTTAATTATCAGAATGCTTGTGGGAAATGTATTAAAGCCGCAAAAATGACGAAAATTGACCATAGTGCGTTGTTTGCTCATCTCTAGCAGACAGAAAGTCAGACAAACACACTGATACACATACACACACACACACACACAATAAAACACACACACATGCAGTGAGACATCAAACGTGCAAACATTTGCCATATTTTTGTAATCAAAGTAAACAATCCATTTAACCAAACACAGACACAGAGCATGCAGGACACCGGACACACACACACATGCACATGGACACACACACACACACACACAATACAGCGTTGCCAGGTCGCGTCGCGTCGCGTCGATGGCAGCTGTTGTGTTGCCCCAAAGGCGACGCTTCTTTGGCAATTTCGCTTCATTTTCGATTTTGGCTCGCGACCACGCAGCGCCCCCTGGCGGCCAACGACTTAGCAAACAGTGAAATGCCGAAGGCCAATGCCTCTGATTCCCTTCCCCTCCCTTCCTCAGGCTCCCTTCGTTTCTTTTTGTTCTACAACATCTCTTTATTGTTGTTGTTGTTGCTTTTGTTGTTGCTGTTATTGTCACTTGGCAATGTTCTCTCACACAGGGCCCCTCAGTCAGTCATAATAATGTTTTGGACCATCGAGTGGTCTGCGTTGTCGCACAGTGGGACAGTAGCTAGCGATTGTACTAGCGATTGTATAGCGTGTGGCAGACAGCAGTCACTAGTCAGCAGTCACTAGTCAGCAGTCAGCAGTACGTGACGTCTTCGCCTCGTTTTTTATGCAAACAGCATTTGAATTTGAAATGAAAACGCTAACGGGCAATGCGCCTTCGTTGCTGCTTCGTTGTTGCAAAGCATCAGGAGTTGCCTGCCCATCTGCCCCTCTTGTTTCCTCCTGTTCCTCGCGATTCTCCCTCTGCTCATATTCCAAATAGTCTAACACAGAGAGAAAAAATCAAATGGAATCAAAAAATTAATTGTTGAAGAACTGAGATTATTATTTTGTATTAAATTGAATCGAAACCTTGTAAGGCTTGAATTAAGCCCTGTTGGATTGAAATTAATAATAAAATTACAAAACGATATTTGTTGAAGTCTAAAATTTTCAGAATTATAGTAATTTAGTATTTATAAAATCAAAACTAAGTTACAAACGTCCGTGAAAGAAGCTGTTCTTCCTTGACTGAAGTACATTTTAAGCTTGAATCATGTTCAATTGCAAGTAATACTTAGAGGTCATTCAATTTATGAAAGTACAACTTTTCTCGCAGTGCAGATGCTGCGGCATTGCATACTTTTCAGCGCCATGCGGTAACTTTAGCACTGATATGACAACACTCCATGGCATCTGTGTCCATTGGCATTTTGTTTGTAAACATATTTTTCTCTTTGAATATATACATATATATATATATGTATGTGTGTGTGAGTTGGTGTGTGTGTAGGTGTGTGTAAATAGTTTTTACTGTCGGCACAGCCACAAACCCAAACGCAGCCAAAAGGCAATAAAAACAACGCGCCAACTTTGTTATTACGTTTTTATACTGCCAACAAACACACACACACACACACACACAGAGATGGAGGGAATGAAGGATAGTTTTTATGTGCAGAAAGAAGCAACTGACACACCTGTTCAACCAGATACGAGTACGAGTCCAAACTATCCAGCTCTTCGTCCTCTTCCTCTATCTCTCTCCCTCTTCCACTGTCGCTGCTTCATTCATTTGCATTTGCATTTTTAGCTCCCTGTTTGCTCTGACCTCCTCCCTGCTCCCTGCTCCCTACTCCCTCCTCCCCACTCTGCCACTTTACTCTGGCCACCTGACCATCTGGCTTTTGTTATTTTTGGTTAGTTTGCTGCATTACAAAAGGTGAATGTGTTGACATGTTATGATTTCGATTTTAATTCAGCAGACGGACAGCAGAGCAAACCCAGAGAGAGAGAGGAAAATTGCGGGGTAGAAGACAATAAATTGTCTGTGGAAATTGCCATTTTGGCCAGACAGTCAGTCAGTCAGTCAGTCAGTCCGAAAGTCAGTCGGTCAGTTAGTCAGTTAGCCAGTTACAGACATAAAGACAACAAGCCAACATTGTTGCTGGTCGCAACAAATTTCATTGTTCAAGGACGAAACCAAGAGCTTCTAAGGAATTCAATTAAAATCCTACTTATTGCAATTCACCTATGTATGGAATCATTTTATGTAGAATTTCACAAACGAAATGCACATATACATAAATACTTAAAATAGTCATAAGTTATGGCATGACTAATTCCTGATAATGTCATTACGTCCAACAAATAATATATTTAGTAAAAGTACACAATAAATGCAAATTTGTGGAATAATAATTTTATGGCATTCAATGTGATAACATTTCACACTTGAATTTGAGAACTTATTAACGGAAGACTCTTGAACCTCATCAATTTAGACAATTATCCAAGCTAAGCTAACTATTGCTTAGATTTATAAATAGTTAATTAAGTCTTAGTCTTTGACGTCCACTCTGCTGACAAGAGAATTGTATAATAATTTCTTGCAAAATAATAACAACCTTCTATGACATTTAAAATGGTTTTTTTGTTGATATGCATAAATAACTTATTTTGAATTTGAAGACTGTAATTTGACTTTTATTATAGAATAACTATATTTACTTTTATACATTTAGAAAAATATATTCACATAAAATATTGGTGACGGAATGATAAAAATAATAAGGACATTTAGTATATTGTCTAGAAAGTTGCATTAATTGCTTATAATAAATTAATAATATTTTTTGATTTCTTTGTAAAACAAACTTTTTGTTGCTTGTGAAATTTTTTAAAATTTATTTTATTTTTTGGTAGCAGGAGGCGAAACTTTAAAATTTAAAATAAATATGAATTGGAAGTCTGTAGTTCTTAAAGACTCTGAGATCGTCGGGACAAACTTGGCAAAATAGTTGAGGTTGGAAATGCATCTTTACATCATTTTTATACAATTGCACAAAACCATGTTAACCGATTTTGACCTTTTTATAAAAAGTTGATTTGTGAGGCAGGGTGAGAATGATGTGATGTGATGATGTCCAGTTTCTGTTGCACAACAATCCGTGTTCAAATCGCACTCGTGTCTTTCAGAGCGTCAAACACGATGTGTCACTTAGGTGTCAAATGGCAAAATAAATAAATAAGCTGCGTGGCGGGTGTTAAGCAACTCCCGATGTTGTTGATGTTGTGTAACAATGATAATGTGTTGTTATTATTATACTATTTGCTTGTTGTTGTTGTTGTCACACGATTTCAATAATAATCTCTTTCTTGGGCATAAACGTCGCATTAAATTGTCACGCACTTGTGGCTTAATCACGCCAAAAGGATAACAGCCCGGCCCATAACATGACCAGGCTCAGACCAAGACGGAGACCTAGACCGAGACGGAGAAGTCTTCATAGTCATCGTTGGCATTCGCACTAAGCACATCCTTGTGGTTATCCGCTTGCGTGACGTGCTGCTTCCTTTTAACTTGAAATCAACTTGGACTCCGTGCGGTCCGTTGACATGGAGGCTTGCCTCCAGTCTGATCCACTGGGGGTTTTGGGATGGCATTACTTGTTTGCGGTTTTTATTATAGTATGTATTATGCTTGTGTCAAATGGGCTCAGCGCCGTCACATCCTTGACTGCTGCTAGCTCAGCGTCCTGTCAGATGGCTCTCAGCCTGTGTCTCAGTCTCATTCGCAGTCTCAGTCTACGTTTTCGCCTTCATTCCTCATTTTCCTCCCAGCGTCAGTTATTACACATTGTCAGCATCTTAATGTCGAGTGCTCCGCCTTCTGCCTCTGTGGCAGTTCATCGCACTCCCCTCTCCATCGAGGGTTGGCAGGTGGCGCCCCTTGGCGCCCCTTGGCGCCCCTACCAACAACAACAAGTGGGGCTTGCACCAAATTCGAGCCCAAATGGCCCAAAGACCACTTGGGGCCAGCGACAAGTGCCACTGTGGTGACTTAAGCACTCACCAGAAAACTCTCATAACTCTGTCATTTGGATTGTAATGCAGCCTATAAGTGACGAACTTGACTTCCATCTGTCCAGATAATATTACTAATTATTATTCGGAATCTTATTAAAAGCTATTGTAATCAAATTAATTCTTCAATAAGTTTATTCGAAAAGTTTCTTTAGCCACATTAAACATAGTTACATTTCATTTTAGGATGCAGCGGAAATATATTCAGCTTAAATTTCGCACAAATGTGTTTATTGTTGAGCTCTCGGGTACCATGACAAATGAAGTATTCCGATTAACGATTTCGCTCTCCCAATACGCTTTTATTTTAACGCGCCTGAAAGTATGCTATTACAAATATAAAAATTTAGCTGGCATTATACTTCTGGTTTAATTTTTACAGTTTTGTTCACAATTCCCTTTAGACTTTGAATAGAATTGCTTTGCGAAAAAATTGTTCGTGTCGATACTCCTTAAATGTCAGAGACTTCATTACTTCAAGCATATTTTCGAAATCACAGACATCCATTCTCAATTTCAATCCAATTATTTGGGTATTTAAGGTATGTCTTATAAAATTAACAAATTCATTCAATATATATTTTTCTCATTTTTATTCAAATTCAAAATTATTTGAATTTATTTTAATAAATTTAACATTTAGTCAAAGCTCTTCTGCGCTGTTAAAGATTTGGAAAACATAACTGTGCAGCTTAGTTAAGATAAGTTAATTGAAACTAGAATTTTAATCAAACATGCATTTAATTACTTAACTTAAACTTAAAGTAGACAACATATATTCCAAAGTAATTTAACATAAATTTAAGGAAGTTAACTGAACGAAACAAGCCTAATATAATTATTCTTATAAATATTTATTAGTAAAAGTAAAATTCTTTCGAATCCAATTGGAGACTGTTAGAGATTTATAAAACAGGCCTGTTAAGCTTACTACACAAAAAGTTAAATGCAAACAAAATATATTTAAAAGTAACTTATCTCAAATTAAAAGATGATGACAGAACGAAATAAACCTAATATTATTATTATTCGTATTAACATTCATAAAAAAGTTTATCTCGCATTTACTTGGAGATAGAGTATAGCAGCATCATCGGGGCTCAGAATGTTAATCTTGTGGTGCCGTGCAATTGGCAGCTGCACTTGCAATATTTTATAAGTTAAGTTAAGGCACGTTTCAGTGGCTAGGCCGATTTAAGCCCGGTCCGGTTCCAACTCCAACGAAATGCATTGGCCAAAATGGTCTGCAGTCAACTGCTTTGCTTGGCCGCAATAAAATCGCAAAGTTTATTTGCTTGGCAAAAAGAACAAAACGGAATTTGGACACCCGCACATTGAGAGGGTCTCTGCCACTGTAACTGTAACTACTCGCAGAGCCCAAACCACAATGTCAATCCAATCTCAAACCCGAACCCTACCCAACTCAGATTCAACACACAAGTCCGAGTTGAAGCCGAAGTGAATCCTTGGCTGATGCACAAGTGCTGAAAACTCTTTTGTGGTTTGTTGGCTGTGGCTAAAATTGAATTATAAGCCATGAGCAACGCTCGTATTGCACCACTGAGTCAACAGCACCACCCACCCACAATTTCTATTATGAAGGATAGAAGCTTCTACTTATGATGAACATTTTTCGTTGTGGGCTAATTTGATTACAAGTTTTGCAAATGTTTATTAAATTTGCATTGTCAATTAAATGTGGACTTTGCACAGTGTGGAGTGTGGAATGTGAAATGTGTTTTGTGGCTCTTATAATTGCATTTGGGACACGGTTTCCCACTGCCGTTCACAACTACGAAGTTGAGTACGAGTATTTTGTCGCATTTTCAACAACCAAAGGATCAATTTGCTGACCCTTCAATTTGCCCAGCAATTTTCGCAACGCCCACTTTTCTGCATTTTCCGTCGTCTATGGTCTTCATTTCCAGCTCCGCTGCATAATTTGTAATTTTGCTTAGATTTACTTAAAACTTGTCGAGCTGTCTTTCCATTTGGCTTTCACTTTGGCTTTGGCTTAAGCTTTTCCTTCGGCATTGGCGTTGGCTTTGGCTTTGGCTCTGCTTGATTGGCCAGCAAAAGTTTTGTCTTGTCGCCAAGGAGTCGCCCAAGTCCTGTTGCTGTTGTGCCATCACACGTACATATGTGACTACTAAGTGTGTGTATGTATGTATGTGTGTGTGTGTGTGTGTCCTGATGAAAGGCCAAGTCGTCGTCTCGCCTCAACTCGGCTGATTACATTGGCTTTCCTCATTGCCTCATTCGCCAGTCGCTTGAAAAGTTTACGTATGATTTGCTTGGAAAATTGAAATTTGCGGTTTCTGACATTGCCAATGTCCATAATGTCCCGTGTTGCCTCAAATCGTCCCATTTCTCCCCTTTGCCACGCCCCCAAATCAAATGGAGCATGCTAGTGCAAGTCCAAGTTCTGCCTCTGACTCTGTCCCTTTATTTGCACTGCGCAATGGGCTTTATTAGTTCGAAACTCCACATCCGCTGCTTCAACTCGAATTCGAACTCATATTTGTTTAACAATTTGCCATTCTCATTCCCATTTCAATTCCCATTTTAATGGCAACCAAATTGACCCCACACTTCATTCTGACCAACACAACCAATTTCTCCATATTCGACAAAGCGTTAATAAATTTCTTAAAAAAAGATAAAGTGCTTTTCATTAGATCAGAAAATACCCTGTGATTTCATAATGAACAATGTGAGTTCATCAGTTGGAATCAGCGACATTTTGATTAAAATTTCATAGTTACTGATTTGGAACTAGATGACAAAATAGAAGACAATATGAATACACCTATTTTTAAGCATAATAGAGCAATGCACTTTATATGCCATCCAAAACGTTAAATTCTTCCACGTTTTCATTGATTCAAAAGATTTCCTGTCCATTCCGGCAAGCGAGTTTTATACTCTGTGATTCCTATTCTTGATCAGTATTAACAGCCAAGTCGATTTAGCCCTGTCCGTTTGTCTGTCCGCTCATCTGTCCGTCTGTATGAGCGCGGCAATCTCAGACACTAGAAGAGCTAGAGACTTTAACCTTGGTATGTAGGTTCCTGGATACCGGGAGCAGATTATGTTTGTTTTTAGATTTAAATCAAAAAGGTAGGTTTTTAATGCCGGTTCTGGATACAAAAACTGGGTTTCTATTGAGATTATATTATATGATGAAAATATATCAATGGATATCAGAAATTTTGGGGCAAGGAAATATTTCCGTCACTAGACTTTTGCATTGAAAGAGACATTTTTTAGAAGATTCAAGCGTATTCTTTATTAGGAAATTACTCAAGTTTCCGCTTTATTTTTGGAGAAAAAATACATAATTAAATTCTAAATTATTTTTAACCTTGAGACCAGAACAGACTTGAACTATATGCATTTATACGTTATACGTAAACGTTAAGGACATTTTTGCATCATTCGAACGAAAATTAAATGACCTTTCCAAATATATATAATAAGCTATTATTTTCTTATTTAAAATAAAAATAATACAGTTTTAAGGGTGTGTAAAGTGTTTCTTGACAAACTATATATATAGAAGTACATTTGTACGAAGGGCAAATGTACTTAGTTCTAAAAGTACTTATGAGATTTAAAAGCACGATCCAGTAAAATATAAGCAAATGGACAAAATAATAATAGAAATAAAGCACAAATAGCGCACAAACAAGTTTTTAGTCAAACCCCGCAAAGAAACTTAAAGATACCCTTTAATGTAATATTGTTAATTGTGAATTATAATAATTAATTTTCTTCGTTTTCGGAAACATCATTTAAAATCTGGATTCCACAATAAATATATTGCTTGTTCAACAACAAGTTTTTATTTTAAATTGACATTTTTTTACTTTATATGAAAATTAAAAAAAATACATAAGACTTTCTGATTTTAATCTCAAATTTGCACAAAAAAAGGAAAAATTACACACAGCATAAAATTCAAATTTAAAACACTTTTGAATTTCACTTAACCGATATGCTTTTTTAGTAAACATGTTCTTTGTAAGATTAACTTAATGCAGAGCAAAAAACATTTGAGTGTTACAAAGACTGTAAAGAACTGAACATACCCTAACTACATTTAACACAGAAGCAATTACGCATAGATACGACCAACTAATGAGAAGGAGAATCAAGTATAAACATCACATTGTTGAAGGCTCAAAGTCATATTCAGTTCATCGCTCGACGAATATTTACTCGATCGTTCCAAATCCCAACTCAAACAGATTTTTCATTTTTAAATATGCATATGCAATATTTGATAATGAGCCTGGTAAGTTCACAGACTTATACTGCTCAAACTTGAGTATATTTTTTATTTATAAATACATGCAGATGATGATGATTTCTGTTGTCATCAGCGACACAGCCAACGAGTGTCTCGAAATCCATAAGCCAAAGCACGCCGAACTGAAGAATCTATCGCCCAATACACCCGCCGAAGAGATCCCAAAAAATATCAAGTGCTATGCCAAGTGTCTGCTGAGGGACTACATTGGCAAAGACAACAAACTGAGTCTGGAGTAAATCGGAGACAAAGCCAGTCTACAGGAGAAAGTCATTGTAGAACGCTGCTTGGCTCAATACGTCGGAATGAGCACATCAGCTCCATGTGACTATGGATACCTCATTCTCCACAGTCTGACACTGACGTTAGAACACACGAAATCCTTACTGTTACAATGAATAATCTCATTTCTTTTAATCAGACCACAAGTCTGTCTATATATACACACACCTGCTTCGGACAGACTTTTAATGCTGATTATAACAATTAATAAACCACAACATAATGAGCTGTAACTTCAATCAGTCACATATATATAAATCACAGATTATAATTAGATTTTCTTCCAGTACTACACTTTTATTCATTCGAATACAACCATAAATTGTAAATGATTTAAGTATATGTACTTAATGTTAATTTTTTATCATTACTATTTTTAATATTTGAAGTTGAATTTAGAGCTGATTTTCTGAGTACATTTTAGAAAAGTTTTATTATAGAAGGTCACCCATGCTTACATCTTGAAAGTCAACATTTTAATAATTGTTTTTAAGTGCTTACATAAATATAAAGTGAAATACATACATCCACTATTTCTTAGGCATGGACTGTGTGTTGATCACGAAGTCTCATTGACTAATCGAAAAAATTTGTACACTTGGGTAGTATGTAATACTTCGAAACTTTTCATCCCAAGTCTCATCACCTTTGGAGTAATCAAATATTATAATATTCAAGTTCGATGGGGGCTTCCTTTTATTTCGATTGTCGCTTAACTACTTACGACTGTTTTTTATTCAATCATTATTCATTTCATGTCCGCAATACAAGATTTAAAATTTCAAAAGGAATAAACGAAAAAAGCAATGTTTTTCGAAATATTTCTGTATTTGAAAAAAATAGGCATTAAACATTTCTTCAGGCTATCAAAAGTGTACATCTGTGAATGTTAAATATCAAATACTTTTGTTAATATTGAAAACATATTTGGCAATTAAATACACATTTATGTATTCATAGAATAGTTAAACTCATACATAATTTTCAAAAATTTCCTGTTTATCGAGCTGAAATGGCTTTAAGAAACAATATCAATAAATAATATTCAGATTCATTTGAAAAATATTTGTAAGATTTATTGAGATAGCAAACATATTTAACATATGTTAATCTTTTTTCTCAGGTTGTTGTTGTTATTGATGTTATTTTGGCTTTTGCTGCTGTTCTCAACACTTTTCACAATGTTCAACAATCTGAACTGTAGTTGTTTATAATATAGTAGTATAAGATATATTTACATATCTAATTATGATTATAAAAAAAAAAAATTAAAAAAAAAAAGTAAACAAACACTACGGCGGCAAAATCTTATCACATGACAGGTATGATATATATTTTGATATATCGCATTGAACATTATAACATAGATAATGCCTAGAGTATGGTATGATATATGGTCAATTTGTGAAAACAACAAAAAGCACATATACATATGTATTGTACATATCTAATAAATATATGTAAGTATATCTAAACAAATAAAGTTTATGTTGATTGTTATTTGTTGCGCCGTCGTAGTCAGTGCTTACTGTACAGACGACATTGCGCGCATCGTTACATTAACTTGATCTACTGTCTTTTTGGTAATCAGTTTTGTTTTTGTTGCTGAATTCGACTACAAGAAATACATATTGTTAAACAATAAATAAAACATTAAAATTAAAGCACAAAAAAAGTCGACAAAAAAGTGATGTTGAAAATGTTAAATAAATTGTTAAATACAAATTAATTATTAATAAATAGCAGCGATCTCCAGTGCGATGCTCTCCGCAATTCATGACAAAGAATTTGTGTGATGTTTGATTGGAATAATTTATGATTTGTTTTTGTTTTTCTGGTTTGTGATTTGTTTGTTTTTTTTTAGCACACGAGCCGCTCATTGTCGGGACGAAAGATGCGGTCATAGTTCTCAATTAGCACCTTGGCCAACATATTCATTCGGCCAATATCAAAATTGATATCATTTGCCGCCAAAAGGCATGGACCCCAAACAATGGCCAAATTGGAGGCAGGCATCCGATTCGAGGCACTAGACGCTGCAACGCTGCAAACGAAAACAATGACAATAATTAGTTTACATTTCATTTTGACTTGAACTTTAAACTTAAATTCGAACTATATTAAGTTGTAATCAAATTTCTTAAAATAATAACATTGTGAAACATAAAGTTGTCGAAATTGACAAATTTATATTCGTTTTTGATTCAGTGTAACTCGATTTTAGGAGTTTGTGCTAATCGGGAGAATCGAACAAAAAAAAATCAGTTTGATTTGGAAGTGTTGATTTCTTGAATCCACTGATATTAGAAAACGTAGAACAATTAATAGAACGTTGGTAATTATTTTATAGATGAAAGAATAATTTCAAAAAAAATCTATTGGTAGATTTAAATTCTGATGAAATGAGGTCAGATATTGGTATATAAAAGATATATCTTTATATCTACGATATCGATATCACAATTCTATGTAGCTTATGTCACACATATGCTTAAAATGTTTTATAGATTGATCAAATTTATCCATAGATGTGCATGTTACACATTTTATCTCAGTTCAATATAACTTAAAGTCAATTCAATAATTTTTAGTCTAAAAATAAGGTCTTTCTCTCTCATTCTCTCTCTACCGAGATGGACTCACTTGGTCAAGTGTTTGATGAGGAAACGGAGCGTGGATCGATTCGGCTCGGGCATCTCGTCGAAGGCCAATCGCATGCGTTCGATGGCCGCATCGTCGGTGAGGCGGCCTAAACGCTCGTAGGCCTCCTGGGTGATGAGCGGGGCGGGGAGCTCGCGGAAGAATTGCTTGTGGAGGCTGGTTAACGTGTTGATGTCATCAGTCTGGAGCCAACGCGGATCGTAGAGATGTGTGAGCTTCCGTTTCAGCTCATCCACCAGCAGTTTATTGCCGGAGGCACGATAGAGGCCATCCTGCTCGATGCAATCGGGACGCTCGATGTGAGCACAGACATCGACCACAAATCGCGGCACATACGGATGATCTGACATGTTTAGCTCCAAGGCATTGAGACGTGCCCCAAACAGCGGATACTTCGATTGCTCATCCAAACAGAGGCTGTTCACCTGACTGCGACGAGTGCGCGACTTTTTCTCGCTCTTCGGCGATCGATTGCTGTAAAGTGCAAGAGAGATGTCATTAGAGAAATATATATATAATATATGCATATAAAGGGCAAGAGGGAATTACTCACAGTCGAAAAACATTGCTGTTAACTGCAACTGCAACATGCAACAGCGTCATCAGTTAATTGGGCATCAGTCATCATTAAAATTGGTGGCACATGAAAAGCAAACAAATGTCAAATGATTAGTTTATATATTTATATATATGCAAGAGGGTGGGGGGGTGGGGGAAGAGATCTACCTACACTCTGAAAATCTTCTACTATTCATGGCATCTGGTATTATCGTCGACTCTCACACTCCCACTCTCCACACTCGGTTGTTAGCTACCTGAATCTGAATCTCAACTGTTGTTGTCGCAGCTAATCACAACGTTGTAGGCAACTGCGGCGCCGACGTCGACGTTGACGTTGACGTCGACTGTGATGCCGATAGCATTTTGTAGTTGTATAAATATTTATCGCTTTGTATTCTATGTACTTTGTATATGGGCATGGGGGGCTTTTGCATACGAATTTTAAATCGACAATGTGACTCGCTTGCATTGCGACAAACAAAAAACCACAATCACCACAACAACAACAAAATAAAACAAAAACGTATGCTAAATAATCGAACGCCTACCAAGATTCCCAAGATTCACAGTGAATCATTTGCCACACTCGACGCTAAATTCCAACTACCAAAAAAAAACAAAAAGCACTAAAAGTGAAACCCGCGAGACTTTCATTAACTAAAACAGGCGCAGGCAAGACGAGCGAGCGAGAGATGGAGAGAGAAAGGGAGAGTGAGAGACAGAGATGGAGCTGAAAACACACCTCTTCTCTGTCCTCTTGAAACTCTTCAGCCATTCCACAAATTCAAATCACATTCATCTTCACATTCGCATTCGCATTTGCAAATTCCAATTCCATTCATAGCTGTCTCTAAGTATGCTTTTCTTGTGTGTGTGTGTATAAGTGTGTGTGTGTGTGTGTGTGGGCGTGTATGCAGCCTTTTAAGGTCGATCAGCTTTTGAGTAGCTGACAAACTGGAATCAAAACTCACGAGTCAAATCGAATCGAGTTCAAACATCGCAGACATCGGGGCGCCCCTACATAAAATGGGAAATGGGACTGGCATATGGGCTTGAGTATGACCTAAGATACATAATAACCGCATCGATTAGTAATTGTTTATATTTTGAGTTTTACTATTAATTAAGTTTCAAAGAAATATTAATAAGATTCAGCTGAAAAAGTCTAATCGATTTATTAATAAATTGATATAAGTATGTATGATTGTGCTGTAACCGGGGATCACAACCCTAACCGAAACCAAAACCTTTAACCGGTAAAAACCGATTGAAATTTGAAGCCGTAACCGAAACCGTAAACGAAAAAAAAAATTTTCATCTGGCCGAAACCTTAAGCCGAAACTCTGTAAACCGAAATAACCGTTTAGTAACCGTTTTATTTATAAGGGTTAATTTCGGTTTTTCATACATCTTAAAACAAATTTTTATTTACAATTTTTATAATAAAAATTGAAAAACAAGTTTTATTTTTATTTGATATTTTAAAAATTGCAAAAAGGAGTTATGGTATAACTTTAAAATACAATTTTTAAAGCATGTATTATTATTAATTTTTGTTATAAAAATTTAAAAAACAAGCAAAAAATAATTTAAAACGAAAAATTTTGAACTGTTTTTATTTTTTCCGACTCATAGGACTATTAGTTTGTACTTTATTTTTGATTTTATTTTTTATTTTTAATTTTGATTTATATGTGAAATAAATGTGTATATGAAACATTAAAAAAGTTATGCCTTTTCAATTATTATTATATTGTTAATATAAATATATTTCTTCAAAGACATTTTTTTTTTATGAACTGAAACCGTACCGGTATTTCAAAGCCGAAACATACAAAAACCGGTTCACCGTTAGAAGACCTTTATTCAAAGATTTTGCGTAACCTATAGCCGAAAACCTAAATCCGAACATAGCCGAAACCGTAACTGAAACCGATATTCGTTTCGGTTTTAATATATATAAAAATAAAATAAAGACAAAATATATTTAAAATTAATTTTAAAAGTATTTTCAAATTAGCGGCTAATTTTATAGTTTATAATCGGCCTGTATCTATAATTGGCCTGTATCGATTTGGCTGACTTGGTATAACGAAATTAAAATTTGCTGCTTTTGAAAAATTAAATCGATAGCTCCTTAGTTGATAAATTTACATTAATTGAGCACGTGTGATTTTTGGACCTTTCGACAGTTCTTAAGAACTAGTTTTTTTAATTATATAAATAAAACAAACAATTTTAATGTTTAACTATACAAAAAGAGGTCTAATTGGTCTAATATTACAAGAAAAAGGATAATCTTGAAGTAAACTATATTATTTACTTCTTTACTAATTTTAATACGATAAATCAGGCAAATTAAACACTGTACTTTGGGTGAAAATTATCTATAAAAACAAAAAAATCGTGTGAAGATTGCTTTCAATCACTGGTTGATTTATATAGACCCCTTTTGACGAAGAATGAATCTTAACCCGCTTCTGCCAATTTGATTTAAGTGAGAGATTGCTTCTGTTATTGAGGGGTAATAGTAATCCCCCCTCTCCACCTATTTTTCTCCCCCCCTTGGCAACGCCTCTGGCATACACCAATACACCTGCACCAAGCACCTGTGTGTGCTTGAGAGATAATTATGTATAATTAATTGAAGATTAATTTGTATGTACTTACATTTCATGCGCATACGATTCTTAATCGACTTCTTGTCATCCTCGCCGGGCAAATCGACAAGATTCCCAATGGAGGCGCTTTTGAAGCGTGCCAATATCGTCGTTTGTTGCGTCTGTTGCACCTCGTTGTCCTCATCGATTTGCTGGGCACGCAGAATATCAGTCACTGGCACAATCTGCAACAACAAGACAAGACACGCAACACACACATAAATAAAGAGATAGACAACAATAACAACAACGAACTATGAGAAACAAGATACAAACTGGAGCTGCATTTCAGATAGAGATACATACAATTAAGTAAAGCAACAGCTGCAAATTAATTGCAGCTTTTCGTGCTTTCCACTTGATACATATTTCTTTGATGTTTCCCAACATTTTCCACATTTTCTTTTCTTTTCGTTCATAATTTGTTCATTTATTTTTCTTACCGTTGTTACTCTACGCTTCGATTTGCCTTTACCCGTCATTTGTTATCTGTTTTGCCGGTGCCCGCCGCCCCCGCTGTTCCCCCTGTTTCCCCGGAAAACGAAAGAACAAACAACAACAAAAAAAAACACACACACACAAGAAAATAAAAATTGATAAGAAATTGAATTGAATTTTATAGTAGGAAAAGCAAAAGCAAAAGCGACGCGTGCAATGAGAAACGCAAACGGTTAATGTGCCCAAGATAACGAAATGTTGAAAAGTGTTCCGAGCATTGCACGAATTTGTTGTATTTACTATCGTTCTATCGTTCGTTCCATCGGCAACTAAGCTCCGTTATACTATTCCCCTCCACCCGCCTCCACCCGCCTCCACCCGCCTCCTGCCACCCACTCCCCCCACCCCTGCTCCACCAAATGTAACTGCTTATGTACATACATACTATATGTATATACTTATATATTTGATATTCCGTTTATCCAAGACTTGCTCAGCATAAACAACAATACGACACATAAAACTTCGCATGGACAGTGCTGGTCAGCTGACTAGAAGCCCATCTACATACATATGTTTGTAATTAATATGTACTCAGGTATATATGTATATATATATACATATATAGTTGGCAAATCAGCTGTAAATACATATGTATATCTGGCACAGCTTGAGTTTCTTGCCTTGGTCGTTGTGGCGTCTGTGCCAGCCATACATATATTCATTTATATAACATACACACACACGCTGTCAGTTATGTGTGTAGCTTTTGCATTCCAGGAATTAAACCAAGCAGCTGTTACATACATATATTCCCTCAACCAAATGTAAATATTTTCTTGACTTTTCTCCAACTGTCACGAATCAGTACGAAAATGAAACGATAACAACGTTAGCGTCATCGTGGTTAATCCCTCAGTTATCGATCCCGTATCAACAGCAACTCTGCACAAATATTTTGCATCTGTTTTGCAGCTTAATCTTCTGTGCGAAGCCAAAGAAGATTTTAAGAAATTAACCTTTATCTTTTAATTTTATGCAAACATACACGTATGTATGGGAAAAATAACACAAATATTTACATATTTCATACCTACATATATAATACATTTCTTTCACAAAAAATTTAAAACAAAATTTATATTTAATTTAAAGAAAACTCGGCTAAAAACTCTTTTGAAGAATCGTATTAGTTTTTATAATATATTTGAAAAGTAATGTGTTGAATATTGTTATTAATATCAAATATGGGAATTGCATTGCATTGTTACAGAGATAAAATCTTAAGCCTAAATAATCAAGAGACGAAAAGTTTTAAGCAAGTCCTGACAATTAAAATACCAAGTAAAAACAACAAAATTAATTTACAAAATACAACTATGTACTAAACAGTCCAAACAAATACTTTGTGAAGTTCAACTGTACGTAGTAAATAATATTGTACAATATTAAGCATACGCATAAATTGATCATTTGCTTACGAGAGAGTATAACATAAAAACCCCTGGCTGTAATTATTTGAATGAATAGCGCTGTTTTATCAGTGCAAAATTTAAAACTGAAATGCGCGAGATTATAATCAATTTTGTTATGCTTAATTTGTTGTTGTTCAACTTTTTTATATTTTCTTTTGTTTATTTGTTAGATTTTGCATGAGCAAAAAAAAAAATCAAATAATGCGTTGTGTTTATTGTTGCTGTTGTTGTCGTTGTTTGGATTGTTTTTTTTTTGCAATTACCGCGACCACAGATCGCGCTTTTCGGCATGTTAAGAATATTTAGTTGTTGGCCAACAGATTAGCATACTTGTCGAATTGTATTTGTATTTGTATCTGTGACTATATCTTTGTCTGTGTCTGTATCAAATTTGTTGTTGTATTTGAATTTGAAACTGTATCTAAATCTGTTTGGACTGCTAGCAGCCAAAGTCAAATTAATATGCGTTGTACAAATTGTGCTCATATTTATACCCTGTAAACACTGCAATATTTAAATAAGGGTTTTACAAGGCTGTGCTAATGTTATAAATACAGACAATCAGACGTTATCACTCAAAAAATCTAATTATGAATATAATCAGTATTTTAATTCTGCTAAAATTAATTCAACTTATTTTGCAAGGTATCTGCTGGTCGAGCATACTCTCATACAGAACTCTATTTTTTTTTTGTATAAATTTAATTTTATTTTTAAAAATTTAATTGACACGACCTCGAAACACGACAAAAGTTTTATTTGTGTCGGTATTTGTATCTATATCTATTGGTATATGTATCTGTACCTGTATCTATGTATCTGTCGCTTAGCACTCACTCGCAGTTCGCCCATATGATTCACTAAACACAAAATACTCGTACAGCAAAACCAAACAATGTCGGCATTTTTGTGACCTGTTGGTCTTTTGTTTTGTTTTGATTTGCGTGTATCTCAAAAGTATCTCAAAGTGTTTTGTGTGCACGTCTGTCTATTGGTTCGAATTGCGCTTCCCAACTTCTCAACTGGCCCCGCATCTTTCATGGACACAATGTCAATGCAGCCAGCTGGCAAATTCAAGCTAAACAAGTCAAGAGATTGTCTTAGCCACCAACATGTCCACATCCACATCCACATTTCATAAGCATTGTTGCCAAGTGCCAAGTGAATATTAACTTGGCATTGCGTTGGCAAAGTCACAACAATGTTATTCAAACATCCGCTGCTCAATTGGGTTTTTTGTGGCACTTGCAGCCTCGACTAACTCTACATACACACATACATATATCACTTTTTTGAAGTCTTTGTATTCAATGAGTCGATTTCAAGCTCATATTATACATTTATTAAAATTCACTTAAGCACACTCATTCTTGACCAAATTCAGCTCTGAGCAGTTCTTTAAATGTATGCAAATATAAAAAATTCTAGATTTTCATGATCACCGCCTTGTATACGTGTTTATTAATATTAGCATTAGTTTTATATGGATTAAGTAGATTTATCAAACAAACATTTTCAAAAAGTTCCAGAAATCAGAATAAAATTTCTTAATAAAATCAAACTTGAATAAAATAAAAAACTCAAGACACTTAGGAAGATATTATAATATTTTGAAAATGTTGTAAGACTCTATAAATTGAAAAATTTCTCAATTGGTAAAACTTAAATTCTAAAACTAAATTAAATCACCATTTTTAATTAAATTTTGAAAACAAAACTACACTTTTCAAATGTTGTTCCAGAACCGGAGCCAAAACCGAAAAGAATGTTTTTTTAATATCCAAAAACTAAAACATTTTAAAAATTATGTAGAATGATTTTAAAAAAAGTTGTTTTTTTTTAATTTGATTGCAAAAGTGAATTATTAATGTTTTTATTTTTATGATTTGCAACATTTTTCTGATTGAGGTTATTTAATTACTTAAGCACTCGAGGTGATAAAAGATTTCCGGTAAAAAAAATTACGAAAATAACGACATAATTTCAACTATTGCGATAAGTTTTTGAGGCAATTTTGAAGCGCTTCTCGTAAAATCCGGTCCCTTTTTTAACATATGGGCATTTCTCCAGAAATGTCAACCGAGCCTAAAAACGAAAAATTGCTCAAAAACTCACATCTTAGGAAATTATGTTCCAAAAATGAATTCAAGTTATTTATTTAAGCAATATACGCTAGAAGAAATTCAATAGGATGAACATATAGATTCTACATTGGAATAAAATCACTTTTTCCATATTTATGTCAATTTTCTAAAAAAATGGTTTCCAAAATGGACCGTTTGTATTCTATCGATTACACTAAGTAATATAGTAAGATTGTAACATAAACCATTTTAATTCAAAGAAATATATTGAAAGTTTAATTTAAATAAGTTTTTCGGGCTGATTTCGATATATAATATAAAAAAAGAGAGATAGAAACAACAGAAATATTTTGTGGGAAAAAAATGTCACGTGCGACATGTCGCGTGCGACAGTGACTCAAATTACATTTAAAAAAAAACTACTTGATATTTTAAAACCAAACAAAAAGCATTTTTTAGATAAATGAATACATTACATTACAAAATAAATGGCATCAAAATATTCGTTCACGCTTTGCCGAAATCAGTGCTAGAACTGGTCGCCGAAAAAACGACTTCTATCTGAGTCGCGTGCGAATGCATTGGTTTTTTTAAATTATCTTGAAAACGAACAATTTCCTAAAATCCACTTTAGCACCAATTATAGCGCTAATCAATACCTATAAGTTTCTCCTTTTGTCACAACAAAATAATGTTTTGGCATATGTTTTATTTCACTTTGAATGCGTACGAATGTCGCATTCGACATGGGAGAATTACCCATATGTATGTAAAAGACCCAAGCCCCGTTTTTTATGATTATGTATTTGTGTTTAACAAACTGAACTGATAAATTGTTGCTGGAGTAAAGCAAATGAAAATACAGAAAAGACGCAGCCCACCAATAATTATGTATGTACATACAAACATTTGTAAAAAGTGTCTGCAAAACAAAAATCAACAGACGATTTTACAGAAATATTTGACTAATGATTAACCAATTAAATGCTGATAAACGTTGAAACGGGGCGTGCTAAGAGGGGTGGCAGAGGAAATGGGAGGCAGAGTAGCATGGAAATAAAATAAAAATAAGAAACCGGTTCCCAAAAGCTGATGGCAACAGGCAACAAGCAAACAGCCAAAGTTAAAGAACTTGGCGCGAAGTCTTATACGAGTCGTTTATGCAAAAATAATTGTCGCTTTGCCCCAACGCGAAATGTGAATCAACTTTTTGGGGTCCGAGACTTTTCTGAAATGAAACTCCAAAGAATTTCTCATGCAGCGGCAAAATGCACCAAATGCAAAGGGAAATCACAAAGCAACAGCAACAAAAATAAAATCAGAAAACAAAATGAGAAAATCAAAAGAAAAACGTGAGAGGTAAGTAAATAAAAATACATGCATTATGCAAAAAGAAAAAAAGTAATAACATATGATATAAACAAAGCGCAATAAAATAGCGACTATACGAAATTCACAAAATCAACTGCAAGTCGACCATTGAATGCTCTGCACACTACTTATAAGCAATATGAATTCGAAACTAACTCTAGCATTTCATACTTAAACTTTGTAAATCACTTAATTTTATCAAGAAATTTGATTAAAACGGAAATCAGTTGCCTTTATAGTGCACAAAAATATTTTGAGGACGGAGTCAGAATTCAAGATATTTTCATATTTGCTCGTATTTCTTTTGTTCACTTCAATAACATTTTTAGTAGCTTTTAAATGTTAAATGGAATTAAGTGTGCGGTATTAAATTATGCGATAGTAACTATATTTATACTGGATACTATTTTTCAAAACTTCTAATCTAAGTATTTAATTCTAAGTTAGAATTTATTATAAGGAAAATATGTAATTTGTATTTCAATCGGGAAGGGCATTTAAGAATCTTGGAACTGCCTCCCTTTGGGGCTTCTGATTATGTATGTGTGTGTGTGTGTCGAGTGTAAAATTTTATGCAAACGCCAAAACTGTAAAGTACCCGAGACTGGGAGCAGGGGGCGGGAGCGGGAGCGGGGGCGGGTTGCCGGCAGTTGCTCCCCATCAAACGGAACCAACCAAAGGCAACGTCAAAGCAAACAAACAAACAAACGAACACACACCACAATCGAATCAACCGTTACGCTTACACACACACACTCACACACACACTCAAAACAATCACACACAGAGACAATTGCAATTTGCAGCGTTTAATTGATGGGGCCGAAGTAAAGTTAAAACAAAATACAAAGAAAAAAACAATGCAATTGCAGTTCCCATTGTAATGAGCAAATAGAGAGCGGGGAGAGTGGGAAAGGGATGGGGAATGGTGGGCCGCCCACTTACCATGTCTTCCTCATCCTCACAACAGTTGACATCTTGGAGCTGCTCCCGCCAGGCCAGCACCGAGGTGGGAATCAAAAGTCGACCGCTGGAACGGACGCGCAGTTTGCGGCCGGCGCGAGCAGCGACGCCGCGTTTGCTGCTCGCTGCCGCAGCCAGGACGGCCATGGCCCAATCCTCCTTGAGCGGTCGGGGAATCGATTCCGGAATGTCATCGTTATCGGCTTCACAGCTGCAGCCGCTGTCATCGTTACTGGGCGAGATTAAAACAGAAGTTGCTGACGCTGACGCTGCGGCTGTCGCTGCTGTCTTCCATTTAGGCGCTGACGCTGACGCTGAAGTTGGCGGTGGCGGCGCTGGTCTGCGTATGCGCGTCATGAAGCGCTGATGAACCTGAGAGAGTTGATAGTCATAGAAGATGGCGCTGTATTTTTGCGGCTCGCTGAGGCTGTAGAATATGCAAATGTTTCGCAGCATCGGATGCGTCAGCAGCGCTGCACTTGCAGCATTCCCCTCTCTGCCTCGGCCTCTGCCACTGCCACTGCCACTGTCTATGCTGCTGCCGCCGGCACTGCTGATGGAGCCCAGCGTTGCCGTGCTGTTGGTCACTGTGCTGCCGACGCTTAGCGTCTCAGCTCGTTCCCTCTCCCTCTCACTTTCCAGTTGTTGTTGTTGTTGTTGCTGCTGCTGTCGCTGGCTCTGCTCGCTGGCCTTTTCGAACATGAATTCATCATCCGTCTCCCAGGCGCCGTGATCCATCGACGCCGTTGGCGACGGCAGCGGCGACGTTGTTGGCGTCGCTATCTCTGTCGCAGTCGCCGTCGCCGTCGACGTCGCTGTCGTTGTCTGCTTAGTCAGCTTGTGACGTGCCCCGGCCGCAAATGCTGCTGCCGCCTGTAAAGCCAGCGCCTCTGCCGCAGCATCATCCACGTCGACATCGACGTCGACTTCGCCCTCAGCGTCATCTGCGTCATCGTCACTAGCCGTTTCGGCAGCTGTGATGATCTCAAAGTCTTCATCATCGTTGTCTGGAACTGGCTCCAAAGTTTTATACTGCCATATGGTTTGATAAATCGACTCCTCCCCATCCTCCTGCTCCTGCTCCGCTTGCTGTTGCTCTTCTTCCTCTTCCTCTTTCACATTCCCAATCTCAATCTTCATCTCATTGTTGTTATTGTTGTTGTTGTTGGTATTCTCATTTCGGGGATTACTCAAAGCCGTGTTGGGATTTCGCACCGGCACCTGAGGCGCCGGTCGACGAACTTTTATCACACGATTCTACAAAAATCGAAAGAACAAACTTTTCGTTGTCACTCACGCATTCCAAAAAAACAAATCACCTTTGAATGTCAACTGATTTCAAATTGATTTGGACTCACTGCAAAGTGCACAATTTTAGTACCGATAAAAAAAATAAGGAGTGAATGAAATTCGACATTAATCGAGTTATCGGAAATCGAAAGGAATTAAGCAATATTAATTAAATGAAACGGTTTATCAACTGTTAAATTGATTGGAAGTGGGACGAAATCAACGATTAGCGATGTGACCAAACGGTAGGAGCTAGACGGCTTGAATTCCCACAGTAGTCACGATAAAAAAATGTAATGAGAGTGAAATGCGACATAAATCGAGTTAGCGAGTTATCGGAAATCGAAAGGAAGTAAACAATAATAAGTAAATGAAACGGTTTATCAACCGATTAACGCTGGAACCAAACGGTAGGGGCTAGACGGCTTGAATTCTCACAATACTCTTCGTTTTACTCGCTTGTCAATATAATTTAATAATAACTAATTGCATAACAAATATTCTATAAAGAGTTTTAGAATTTATCGCTTCCATTATCATGGTTAAAAATGTATGTATGTGGAGTTATGTAATAAAAAGATATGTATGTAGGTCGAATCATTACATTGACTTTTCAGCACGTTTACTCGTCACAAAGCGTTCTTAATAAACTAAAATCTCACAATTTGCATTGATAGCTGTTGACGTACGATTGACGTTCACTGATTAAACAACTGTTCTTTTATTTCCAGGTAACTTTTAAGTTACATATATGCACAACACATATGTATGTATATTTAAGTTGTTTAGCTGTTTTTCTTTTTGTTTATCACTTTATCACTCACTGAAAAAACAAATAAATAAAATGAATGCACCGCGAATTATTGCTGTATCGAAATTCGGTTTGAATTCGAGTTCGAATTCGAGCTCGACTTTGGTTCGTTTCGATTTCGTTTCGCTTCGATTTGGTTCGCTTTGTAACGAGCTTACGCGCTCTCTCTCTCTCTCTCTCTCTCTCTCTCTCTCACTCTTCTTTAACTCTCTGCACATGCTACCGTTATGTTTTTATTATACACTCTTTAATTACGGGATATTTGCAGTGAATCCAAATTGTTGTTGTTGCCAATGTGTTTATAATTCATTTGTTTTTCAATTATTGAAAATCTATTTGCTTTCAATGTCTATTGACCTGTGCCGTTTGTTGTTGCTGTTGTTGTTGCTGGCTGCCATTGTCACGCTCTTTGTTGTTGTTGCTGTTGTTATTGTTTTCACTGTCGTCGCAGCTGGAGCGCTCAGCGTCGCCGCTTTGTTTGGGTGCCGCCATCAAAGCGCTGTCGACTTCGACGCCGCTGCTGCTGTTGCTGCTGCTGCTGCTGCTACTGTTTGATCGCGTCTTTGTTTCGCTCTCGTTTGCGCTCTCACGCTCGCTCTCTCGAAATGCTTGCGTCTCGTTATCGCTCCCGACACGACACGATGCGACCGCAACGTCGTCACTCGCTGGCGTCGCTGGCACAACTGCCAGCTCCAATGACGGCGGCCCCAATCGCCGCTGCGGCCGCTGCTGCGACTGCGACGCTGCTGACTCACGCTCGTCGCCGCTGCTCTCACAGAGCCGCCGATAGCGACGCAGCCAGCGCTCAATGTTAAATTTATCGCCGCTGCGCAGTCGCAGTCGCTGTCGACGCTGGCTGTCGTGCAAAAAGGCGCTCAGCAATTTGTCATAGCCAAAGAAGCAAATGACGCTGCCGTGCAGACTGGCGGCGATGGCGGCGCTCTCCCACAACCGCTCGAGCGAAACATTACAAGCGAGCAGCGCAGCTCTCGCTGCTGCCAATGACAATGACAGCGACGTTGACGGCGACTGCGCTGCTGTCACTTTTAATTCAACTTTTAATTCGTCTGCCACCGCGAGTCCGCTGAGAAATTCAGTGACAAACGCTGCGTCGTGTCGTTCATTGATGCCGCAGCGACGTCGACGCTGATCGTCTGACGTGAGCTGCGTCGTCCGTTGGGGCTCCAATTGCTGCTCCAATTGGATTTCCAATTGCTGACGCTGCTGATGCTGCTCGCGTTTGGCCAGCAGCTTGCGCTTGAAATCGTTCACCAGACTCTGCTGGTACGTCGCTGTCGCTGTCGCTGCTGACGCTACCGTCGCTGTCGCTGCTGATGTTGTAGTTGTTGCTGTTGCTGTTATTGTTGCTGATTCGCTGCGACGCAGCATTACCAACTCCGGTTCACGCTCCCGCTCTCGTTCTCTTTCGTAGGCCGGCGGCACACTCTTTGGCTGCTGACAAGCGACGCCGCCGTTGACGTCCTCGTAGCTGTGCAGCTCGCGTCGCAGCGCGTTCATCCATTGACAAATGCTCTCATTTAAATAGAGCGCCGCTGCCGACGTCGTCGTCGTCGTCGTCGTCGTCGTCGTCGCCTCGCTGCTCTGCTGCTGCTCGCCGTGGCGCAGCAGGCGTATGGCCGAGAGGCGTGGCTTTTTGCGGGTCTCCCTTTCCGGCTGCTTTCCGGCTGGTTCCGGCTCCACTTGTTCCGGCTCTGGTTTTGCCTCCGCTTCTGCTTTCGGTTCTGGTTCTGGTTTCGGCTCCGGTTCCTGTTCCGGTTCCGTTTCGCGTTCCGCTCGCAGTCTGCCGTAAATATGCTGATCGCTGCGACTGCACTGCAGCTGATGCTTCAGCTCACAGATTCGCTGCATATCGAAAGTTTCCTGAGTGCGAAAAACTTCATCCACATTGTGTATGATTTCCAGGGAGCCCCCGCCTCCCTTGCTGCCGCCGCCGCTGCCCTCCCGCTGGAACAGACGCCGCTGCAGCGAACTGGAGCGATTCAGCTGCTTCAGCGACCCGAACAGACGCGTCAGCGTCGCTGCGCTGCACTTGGAATAGCCGAGCAGAGTACGAGACTTGCCAGCTTTGGCAGCAGGCTCCGTTGGCGTTGGCATCGGCGTCGGCGTCGACGTCGGCGCTGGCGTCGTCTGCAACTGTGGCGTGTTTTTCGAGGCTTTGGCTGCTGTGGGCGTGGGCGTGAGCGTGGGCGTGGCAGCACTTGACGCACATTCGCATTGTTCGCTGTCGCTGTAAATGCCGCGACAAAGCTCGCAAATATTTTCATAAATGTTGCACTCGCTGCTGCTGCTCAGTGATGTCAACGTTGGCGTTGGCGGCTGAGGCTGTGGCTGTGGCTGCTGCAGCGCTGCCACGACGCTGCCGCTAACAATGCACTGGCAGAAGTGGCAGTAGCGACCTTGGGCTGCGAAGACGCCGTAGCCGCAGCCGCGACATAGATTCTCATAGATCGCCTCGCGGCGAAAGTATTTGCGCAGCTGCTGCGACGTTGCAGACGCCGGCAGATTCTCATAAATGTGCTGCTGCTGCTGCGGCTGTTGGCGACTGCGCTTGTTGCGCTGCTGCGGTTGCTGCTGCTGCTGCTGTTGCTGCGTCGCCTCATTCTGATTGGAAATGTGTTGTTTGTTGTTGTTGTCGCTGATTTCGCTCTTGTTTCTTTGGCCGCTTTTCATTTCCACTTGTTGAGGCATTTCTTGTACTTTTCTTTCACTCCGTTGTTCTTTTTCTCTCTCTCTCGCTAGCTTAACTATCACACGCGTTTATCGCACTGTTTGTTATTATTATATTGCTGCGTCATCATTTATTATGCCACGCACAGAACAACAGACACGAGAACAGCGACAGAACATATTCTAGAAACGAAAACCGATTTTCAATTTTTATTTCGTTCTGTTTTATCTGTTATGCGCTTTTAATTGATGCGAGTCAACTGTCAAATGATCGCTTGCTCTCTTCTTCGCTCTCGCGCTCTCCCACTGCACACATGCGCGCACGCGCTTATTATCTTTTAACCCCCCTACACTCTCAAACATACATACATACATGCATGAGAGTACATATGCATATACATACATACATAGCTGCACTCTGCACTTGGCTGCCGCTGTCACTGCGCTGCTCTCGAATTTGAAATTTCTGACTCTCGCTCTCCGCACTTAACCCTTAAGCTGTTGCGCCAGTTAAATCGACTTGAGCGAAACGCCGTTATCAATTGTTCAATTGTTTACATGCATGTAACAATAAAGATAAAGTAAAGACGACAAAGTACAAAACATACAAATAGGTTATTGACAACATTTAAATCTAAAGAAATCAATACTATAGACTACAATAAAAAGGTTCTAACAAATTGACTATAAAATCTATTTTCTTCAAGAAATTTTTACTAAAATCTAAAGACAATATTGTTTTTTCGTTCTTTTTATTTTCTGCTCTTCCATTGCTTATAGATGTTGATATACTTGCAAGGTAATTGCACTTAACCCATTAAGAGCCAAGAGTGCTTAAAACAAAACATTTTCAAATCTAATTATTTTATTTAAGTAACATGTTTTTAAAAAAACAAAAAAAAAGCAAAATAACGACAACCGTTATTCGTTGTCGCTTCTTTATGTTAATTGAATCGCAAAAAGAACTTTGCAAAATTATTTTTCTAATCAGAGTAACGAATATTTTAAAGTTTTTCTTTCAGTAGTCGCTTGGGTACAGTGCCCATTAATGGGTTAACCTCTGGCAAGTGACTAAGGGTTAATGCCAACTGTTGGCTTTGATGCTTCTGGAGACTTTTCAAGTTTGTTTTACTAAATAGCATTACATGCATTGTGTTTGCTTTATAACTGCTTTGAAGGCAGACCGATGGATGAGTCACAGCGGCCAACGGCCAACAAAGCATGTCGAGATGCTCCCCGTCCCTTTCCCCTTCCTCTTTCCGTCCCCCTCGCTCCAATAGCTAAGGTCGGTGAGTCCCGGCCAGGGGCGTGCCCAAGCGTCACTCAAATTAAATGCCCCGACATTGCGCAACGGAGTGCGGAGACCCTTGAGAAAACCGACTGAGAGAGAGAGAGAGAGAGAAACAGAAAAACTGGTTAACGCTCGACAGTTGCGTAAGTTGCTGATGGATTCTCCCAACCAACGGATGGATTCTCTCACCTACGCCTCACAGGTGGCGCCGCGCCGTTCTGGGCTCTGGAATGTGCTATGGACTACCTTGACCACCTGTTGCCTCATTAGATTTCGACTTGAATAAGGGGAATCACAGCATTTTAAACGAGAAAAGTCTGCGACAATGAGTTGAATAAACTCAACCATTTACATAATTGTATTAACTATTTATTACTTCTTCTTCTTTATTTTGTTTATTAAATAAATAAATGTGACTTTAGCATAGTGTCATAATCTAATATGAATGCACTTCTAGGATTTTGTAAATTATTTTTAATAAAGAATTAAAATAAATACATGTATAAAATCGTAGAATAATGTTGCATTTGAAAGACTGTATAAGCTAGCATTCCATAAATAAATCGTGCTATGGATTATAATCTGAATAAATTAAATTTAAGACTTGATTTACCATAAAGAGATTGATGGTAAATAAAATTGTGAGAAACTTTAGCGCAAATCTGCTGACTAAATTTCAATGCAAAGTGAATTGAGATAACTGAATTAGGATAGTATACTATTTATTTAACCTTTGAGCTATGCAGCACTTCAGTAGTTGCTGGAAAAATAAAAGTGAATGCTATTCACAAATGGTTGAAAATAAATCAAATCTTAGACTTGATTTTATTCAACACATATTGTTGGATATGTTTGTAATTATTGAAATACAAACTTAGACAATAAATTACATAAAATAAGAAACCATCGAAAGAATGTTTGTTGTAAATAAGCCTGTTTAAAGCCTTGCATACTTTTAGGCAGCAGCAACGGCTCAAAGTTAAAAGTCAATTAAGTCGTTAAATATTGTATTTAAAATAGAAATATTTAACTTAAGACTGAATACAAACAGTGTACTATCTATGAACTTATCTAGGCAAGAGCTCTGCAAACTTCTAAACGAAAAACTAATGCTTATCTCGATCCAATTGACCTCGTTCTTGGGGATCAGCCTATGTTATAGGGAGAGTGAGACTTATTTAAATGCTGAATAATTGAATTGCCTATGGCAGTGAATCATCGTGTTTGAATTCAAACGAATACGCGCTTCAATGTTCAAGTATTCAAATGTAAAACGGGGCTTGGCTACAATCTACATACTTGTATGTATATTGATGGGAGTATATATGTACATATGTATATACTATGATTCGCTTGATGTTCACATTGTGCTGTGATCTATTATGGCATTAGACAGCGCAGTGACAACGACAGCAACTCTTATATCACTAAATTAATAAAAAGACTCGTAGATTTATCAGTATGTATGTAACAATGTCACTCTATATATACATATATGAACGTGAACTATCGCTTGATTTTCTCTTTTAAATGGAAGCGCGCGTGTTTTGTTCAAGTCGTCATCGACTTCATCGTTAACAATTTTCCAACAAAAAATCTTTTGCGCGAAAAACACACCAGCAATCACAACTGCATGCGTCGAATTTTTGTAAAAACAAAAAACAAAAAAATCAACACAAAAATTATATTTTTTGTATATATTTTTGTAGATAAGCGTAGCTCACGCGGCACTCGAAAACGTTGACGACAAAACAAAAAGAAACAACAACGAATATTCAAATTGGAATTCAAAACGAGTGTAATTCCATGTGATGATAGTGACAGTTCCGGTCGATCCCGATCCCGGTCTATAAGTCGAGCTGCGAGCGCGACGCGTTCGCGAATTTAACAGAATATCAACTGAATTGAAATTGAACTCAAGATGCCTCAGCGCATTTTCTTGGGTGGCGGTCGCTGCTGTCGCCGCCTCTGTCGCCATCTCCAGCGTCGCTGTCGCTGTCGACGCCGACGTCAACGTCCGACGCCGACCCGGTCACCCAGCGGACGCAAAGGAGAACGCTGCAACACCAAACAACAGAAATCAACCCCACAATACGAAATATTCAATTCCATTAATTTAAACAAAATAAAAATTAATTTCAGCTGCATATGTACAGATGAAATGGAAATATATTTCTAGAATATAAATCGTTTTAGAATAGATTGTAATCGATTACAATTTTCAAAATGTTGCTTAATATGTAAAGTTTTGTTTTATAATTATTAGTTGCCTTTTTAATTAATTCCAATATGTACAATGTGCATAAATTCAACAGGTAATTTTGACCACCAATAATGATATCTGATCATTACTTTTGCGTTCAGCAGGATATTAACTTTTTATAAAGTAGCAAGCTGATGTAGAACAAAATCCCAAGTCCTGATTTCCGAACCATTACAAATAAAGAAGCGATTACTAGGTAAAATAACAAACTGAATGCCCCCAAAAAATTTAGATTGTGAAATATACATACTTTAAAAAAAGTTTAATTCACTTAAGAGACAATACTAAATTTAGCTAATTGGATAGCAGAGAGTACAAAATAATCTTCACTTAAAATTCGAAATCAGTTTATGTTAATATAATGATAATTATTCATAATCTTAATTTATAAATTTTTTGATTTAATTATAGTAATAAACATTTTAATTTAATATTTACAGCTCCATTTATGAAAAACTAGTGCACTCAAATCATCTTTATCATCTCAAACACGGGCAATGCCGGGCATAGCCATTTATAGCAATATTATTCATGCATGCTGCTGGTGAAACATTTTGTGTGCTGAACAGTGTAAGCAACAGATCCACATGGCGACGCAAAACTCTAAGCCAAATGTGTGTAATGAACATGGACAACATGTGTCTACTTGAATGTGTGTGTGTATGAGTTGGGGGTGGGGCGTGGCAGCGACAAAGACGCTTTTTATGCTCAACGCCCGTTGCCTAATTAAGCATATCGCAACTGCGGGCATTGGGTGTGGATTGTAGAAGAAGAAGGGCCTAAAGAGGGACAAAAGGGGCAAAAAGGGTAGCAAGATGAATAAAAAAAAGAAGAAGCGGGTATGACAAAGCTGTAATCACCTTTCGCCATGTCTTATCAAAAGCTTTCGCATTTATGACAACAGCAAAACGAAAACAATTATGAAATGGGAAAAGATAAAGTTGAAACTGAAACAGAAATTATATCAAAGAGAAAAGTAATTCTAAAACATAACTGTGAAAGAAGAAAGCAAAGTTGTTAAAGGGTGAAGGGGTGTAGGGAGGGAGGGAGGTAGGGAGGTAGTCGGACTGCAGGCAACAAACATATGGTTGCTGGCAAAGATCGGGACATCAAGAAGTTTATAACTAGAACGCCAGCTACACAAATAAACAACAACAGAACCTGAACATCAAATGCAGCTGCATGACGACAACAACAACGTGCAACAACAACGTGCCACAAAATGCAGCACGATGCAACAGGCATCGATTTGGCTTGGGAATATGTATGCACATATGCATGTATGTATAATATGTGTATGTATATGTGTGTGTATACATACATATGTATTAATGTACAAGGGAGAGAAAATGAAGAATCGCGACGGCATCGCGGTCGCTTGATCTTTGAACTAAATTAATTAAGCACAATGAACGCAATTGTTGCTGTTGCTCTGCGTGGTTGTTGTTGTTCATCTTCTTCGTTTTTGTTGTTGTTGTTGTTGTTGTACATGTTCTTGCTGTTATTGGCAACAGCATTTCTCCCCCATCCCCAAAATATGTATCCAGCAGATACTAAAGATGCATGCACGCCCATGTTGCCCTGACTGACTGACTACATAATACCCTACCCGAAGCGGGCCGTTGGGTTTGCTGAACTTGAAAAAAGGTAAATTATTTATATGTAGACCATTATTAGATAAGCTATTTACTAGAAAACTAGAACTTAATGTCTTTTCAAATCAGGCTTACTATCTAATTTAAATAATATCCACATATACATACATATATTAATATATAAGTTCATTTTGATAAGCTCAACCCAACCAAAAGATTCCTGTCTTTCACCAAAAAAAAATATAAAACTACGATTTGCTTAAATTCATTTCACAAATTACCTGGAATTCGATGTATATCGGTACACGGAAGGTACACCTCGCCCAAAAACGTAAAATTGGTCAAAAGCTCACATCTTGTGAAATTTTCATTCAGAAATACATTCAAGTTATATACGCTTGAAGATATTCACTAGGATGACTCTACATAGTAATTAATTTAAATATTTTTGCACATATTCTTAATAAATTGAATTTTAAAATGGACCGTTTGTATTCTAACGATTACACTGAGTAAGATAGTAAGATTGTAAATTGGGTTATTTTAATACACAGAAATATATAGAATGTTTAATTTAAAACAAGTTTTTCAAGGTTTCAAGGTAAATCGAAGTAAATTTTATGATACTTGTCACAAAAAAATGGGAAAATCTTGTAACATTCGTTACAGCTTACTTATAAAACTTAATAAATAAATAAAATAATAGTAACATATAATATAATTTCTATAAATGGAAAACTGCAATATTTGTATACGGCTTAGAAGTACATATTTTCTACCAATTTATTCGCCACATTTCAAGATGAAGCCAAATTGACTTCCGTTTTTTGTCGCGTTCGCGATGCATTGTTTTCTCTTTTATAATAAAAATAGTGTTGATAGAAAACATTAAGCACGAAAAAAAAAAACATTTTTAAAAATGTTCATATTTGCCATTTTTTTTTTTTTCACTTAAAGACGTATGAATGTCACGTTCTCGATCCTGGAAACACCCATATACAAATCAAATGAAATCATGTCATAAAATATTTATTATTCAATGTGTATTTTTACAACCTAGCTTCTTAATATTTGTTTGAGACTAGAAAATTTGGAAAAATATTCTATGTACAAATTTCATAAAAAATTTTAGTTACAAAGTTATGATTGTTGCCAAAATAAAAAAAAAAAAAATGACACAAGAGTACTACGATAATTTTGGTTGAGAAACTCTTGTCTACTTGTACATTGTAAGCATATATACAATTTATATATAGACGGACATATAATATATAAATATAACTAACAAGCGGACCACCAAAGCTGAAATTAGAAGATCATTTTAAGTCGAAAATGGTCATTGTCAAAGTTGAAGTGAGGTTAGAGATATTATCTCTGGTTTCTTGTTGTTCTAGTTGTTGGTGGGGCGGGTGTCCTGTTGATTGAAGCAAAGGGCAGGGAATTTGTTTCAGTTACTCATATATAGAATATTTAAGATTTCGAGTAAGTTTTCCTTGAGTTGATTTCGTCGTAGATAAAGTTTGGATATTCTTGGTCCGTCTAAGTCACATTGAGTCCTTCATTATATATAGTATGTATTTCGAAGTGAGCGAGTCATTCATGGAGGTGTAAGGATTGCTTGTTCTCGCTGTTCTTCGAAACATTTCGAATTTCCTTTTTCATGTTTTCAGACATTAATATGTCATATAATATACGTATGCACACTTGTACATGCATCTACAGTCGACAAAGTTGCGCAGCTTCAGGTGTTGTTACTAGTTCTAGAATTCAAAATAAATTCAGTTATATTGTATCTTTTGTTCTGCATAAGTTGTGTGTGCTTGTTGGCTATCATCTCATTTTTTCATCATCTTCTTTAACGTATTTAATTTAGGTTGTGATTATCCAGTCGATGCTAAGTATGTTTTGAAGAGCTGCGATTAATATAATTACTCTTCACACTTAACAACGCGAATACCTACAATTATTTTGGCAATTACTTTGGTAATTTGTGATACAAAATTAAAGATCTGTTTGTTAATTATACTATCATAACAGATAATTGCAAATATTTAGAATTCATTCTAAAATACTTTGACAATTCCTTAAGTAATTGACATTCGCTATACACTATCATTTAAGCAATTACTTAAGTAATTAAATTGTAATATAATAAGAACAATTACTAAGTACAATAAGTAGTAGCAATAACTTATCAATTACTTCTGGAAAATCATTATTAATTACTGAATTAGTGAATTGCTTTTGAATTACCAAAGTAATTGTTATGGTAATTGATCATATTTACAGCTCAAGTGTCCTTCGATTAGGATATATTCCAGTTGTTGCTGTTGTTGTTGTTGTTGTTGTTGTTGTTGTTGTTGTTGTTGTTAGCATTATCAAATTCCCAGTTGGTCTGTGGAGAAACCGCCATTTGGGAGCTAGATATCGGCGGATCTGGATAATAGTTCTGATGCCAAACGGTGGGCACATTTACTGGGAAACTGTAATATTGATAGATTGGCTGATATTGAACACCAGGTGGCGCCTGCTGATAGATTGCTGGAACGGCGGCAGCTGAATATTCAGGTGGATAGCTGGAGGATATTGGATATTGATCAATCGGTGTACTACCGCCGATCGGTGGCGGTGATGGGGTTTGGATTGTAGTGTTGTTGTTGTTGCTATTGTTGTTGTGGTTGCTGTTGTTGTTTGTGAAATACGAGTAAATGGTGCCATTGGGGTCCACGATTTGTTGTAGCATTCGCCCTATCGGTTGCTTCTTAAAAGCCGGCGCAATATTCAAGCGACGATTACGCAGTATGATGTATTTGCACAAAGATTGCAGGCGTTGGGCCTCCTCCTCCGTCTCGAATGTGACGAAGCCGTAGCCCTTGTTGAGGCCATCGGGACTAACGATTACCTTGGTACTGCGCACCTTGCCATATGCGCTGAATACGACCATCAAATCATATTCGCTTGTATCGCGGCTAATTCCCCCGACAAAGATGCGATTGGGAATCATAGTACCATAAATGGGCTCAGCCGGAGGCGAATCCGCATCAGCAACTCCAACTCCAGCAGCTCCAACTGCAGCTGACTTTGAATTTGCCTGTGGAGCCTGTGCTGTTTTTGGAGCATCTGTTGTCTGTGTCTGCGGCATTCCGATGGAAGTCATATTTATGAGATATTTTGTTAATATCGCGGGATTGAATCCTGAAGCGCTTTTTAATTCAATTCGTTGTGGGTACAATATATATTTCTTTGAGTGCGAGGTCCTCTTGGTCCTCTTGGTTATCGGCAGTTGGTCACGCTAATTCATATAGCAGATTATTGATATCAAGTCAGTTAACGATTCCTAATATTTGTTGGTCCTTTCGTGCGATTCGATCCGATTCGTTCTTTTTCTTCTCTTTGCTTCAATTTTTTTCTTCTTTTTATTGATTTTTATAAATTTGTTTCTCGATTTATTTTCTACTACTTAATACTGATAGCTTTGTTTACTATTTTCAAATGAACTTAAAAAAAAGCGGGAGAATTTTAAAAATTGTACATTTCCAAAACACCTCAATTGTTAAAATACAAATTTGAAATGAGTAGCACAACATTGACCTAAAAACAAATGCGACAATGATGATTAGCTCTGTTATTTCTTGAAAATACTATGAGGTAAATATTTAACAAATTTACAGGCTAACATTCAAGACAGTTAACAGCGCATTTAGAGTTTGGCAACGTCACCAACTGTAATCTTAACATCGCAATATTAAGTCTTTATAAATCTCTTCGTGCTGAGAGAAGACTTCAAGTCTCTCATTCTTTACAAATCTAACGAATCATACAGGGCCTTACAGGGTATTTCTTAGTCAGTTTGCTCTTGCAAATACATTATCATCTTCATTTTCGCTTTCAATTTCCGTTATTTCTGCGGGTTGAACTTTGGAAACGGCTAAAGGGGTGTCCCGGGCTCCCAGTTATGTTTTTGTCTGTTTTTCTGTAATGAGTTGACTGCGCAGCGACTGCGCTGTCGCTGTCTCTGCTGCAGTCGCAGTCGTCATTCGCTGCAAGAGTCCAATAAGAACGTCGCCTGGCAGTATGATTATTATTGTTGTGCCTCGCTTTTTTTAATGAATTTTAATGAGTGCGACAGCAGCAGAGATCCGTTGCCAGTTATGCTAGAGGGGTGGTAAGGGGAAGGGAAGGGAAAAGAAGGGAAGGGTGGTATCACAGAGGGGGCGGGGGGTGAACCGATAGCCAGCTTCATTTTTGCCCTGCGCCACAAATTAAACACAAACTTAATTTAATTTTTTTTTATTGACTGATGAGTCACGTTCAAATGTGACGGTGCTGTACGAGAATATAATGAGAATATAATGGCTAAAAAATACTTTTGTTTATTGGTCCACTTAATGGTACTTGCTAAGTGTAAATAAAGTCGAGTTATTATACTATTAGTTTCTACTTAAATGAACTCGTTTTATCAACTTTTCATCCTTTAAGTACTGTGATCTTACTTGTATCATTTTCAAGTGCAATTTGTTATTGTTCTATATGATAAGATACAGATAGATAGCCATTAAGTCTACGAACCATCTATGAATAATCAAACAAATACTAGTAATTCCAATGCATATACAGTCGAACTTCCCTAACTCGAAGTCTCTCTAACTCGAACAAAATCGAGTGGCAATACTAGGCAAATTTCATACAATTCTACAACTCGAACTTTTTTTGTGGATAATGGTGATTCGAGTTAGGGAAGTTCGACTGTAACACGAAGTTGAATGTGCATAAATAGTCTTTTCTTGTAGATAATAATCTATGCTTATAATCATAAGCAAAATGCAAAATTTACGTAGCTTTAATCTCCATCAATTTCCAAATATATATCTTTCGATATGACAAGTAAAAGCAAGTCAAGCTGTATAGTAATAAGATCCTTTAAGCTTCAAAACCGAAAAACTGAATTTCTCGCAAACAGAAGGAAAAATTAAATGATTCTGGAGCATTCACGACTTGTAGAAAAACATTTTTGAAAAATATATTATGGAACTTTCATCAGCTATGTATTAGACGTTTACGCCGCCGCGCCACGCCGCCGCCGCCGCCGATTTTTGGTCTATTTGACGCGCCGCCGCCAAATCACGGAAATATCGGCGCGGCGGCGGCGGCGTCCGGCGTCATAGCTTTTAATACAATATTAAAAAGCAAAAAACAAAAAAATTTTGAAATATTTTTTTTTAAATCATTAATTTTTTTTTTTAATCTACAAATGTAAAATCAAGTCTATGAAAAACGACTGTAAAGTGATTTTGAAAAACTTTTTTTTTTTTAAACAATTCATAAAAAATTGTATCTGGCTTTTTTTAAATTTAAAAGGGAAAATTTTATTTGAATACTGCATACGCCGCCGCCGCCGACAAATTCGACGGCGGCTTGCCGCCGCCGCCGGTTATTTCTGGCCTCTCCGCCGCCGCCGAAGCTAACACAATCGGCGTAAACCTCTACTATGTATGTATATTTAATTTATTTTCAACAATTTTTTCCAGGTACCGAAAAAAGCAGTTGTTTATAAAATTTAATTTTCAAAAAAAGGAAATTTCACAATTTTATTTTTGTTAACCTAAAGTAATTATGAAAAGAAATGCTTAAAGTAAAATGCAACTTCAAAGTTTGTTGTAGGATCAAATTATTACAATCCGAATATGTGTCACAATAAGCGAGGTGGCATATACTTATGTACATTGTACATATATAATTAAATTCGGCCGATATTGTATCGCTTTATTATACTTAAGTATACAAAGTAAACAATGGAAATTTGTTTTATTTTCGACTTGCCGCAAAAGTTCTTAAGCTGCACATGTATTTATAGCTGCTGGTGTGTGTGTGTGTGTGTAATGGCAACTCAAGTGTCAATCAAGCGGCTACTTGTGTTGCATTAACAAAGAAAATAAAAATAAAAATGAAATATAAAAAAAGCGGAAAAAGAGAAACTTCTGTGTTCTGTGCGCGACAAGAAGTGTCATCCAAATTAGAGCGAGAAAATGAGTTGCATAAATAAAGTCAACTCGAAATGGAAATAATGCACAATGTACATGTGTGTGTGTGCCTGTTTGTGTGTGTGTGTGTGCCTGTGTGTGTGTGTGTGTGTGTGTGTGTGTGTGTGTGTGTGTGTGTGTGCTACTGTTTGCTTGTATTTCTCTGCAAGCTGATGATAAAATTGTTTTACGCGCACGACTTTTCAAATTGCATTTATTCGTGCGTCGACAGAGACGCTGACAGCGACTGCGACTGCGGCAGCGACGTCAACGAACCTCCGATAAAGTTGCAGTTCAGTGTGTTATCTCTGTGCCCATAAGTGGCACATACCAAAGCACAGTACAGTGAGTGTGACAAGCAGCTGCCGCTTGAGGGCGACAAAAAACGCGAGCAAAACGCAGGCTAAACGCATGCGCGCAGCACGTCGCGTCGTCTGGCAACGCGATTAGTCAGCGAGCCAAAAGCCAACAGACAAAAACCAAAGTAAAACACGCAATGCAAAAAATGCGCAATGCATTTTCACATATGTACATATGTATGTATGTATGTGGCATCAGTGCAGCAGAGCAAAAGCGACATATGTGGGGGTGGAGGGGGGAAAAGGGGTTAGCAAACACACACACAGCTAAGCACACAATGCAAGCCACTGTGCGGTTGGGCGACTCTGTGCAATACACTATTTTTTTTTATTTGTATTTTATTGCACATTTCCGAAAATTTGTTGATTTATTTAAGCTTTAATTGTTCGCCTACATCATAAAGCATTTTGCAACACTCGGCGTTGGCAGTGTTGACAAGCTTGCGCAACCTCATTGTTGTAAGCATTACTTCATACATATTTATTAGACTGCGATTACGTCTTCAAAAATTATACTTAATATCTCTAGATTTAAATTATTTTCGATTATTTTTAATTTAATTGGTTAAAAGAAATCTTGGATCAGAGCTTACATAAATGGAACTAAGAATATTTCTATTTGCAATTTGAAATTAATTGAATTATTTTGATTACAACCTTTTTTTTATTAAAATAATTTAATAATTTATCTAAATTTGTAATGTATCCATTGTGACTGCAATTAAATCCGTAACACAATCATTATGGATTTCGGCAAATTTATCGTACAGAAAGTGTAATACCTGAATCAATTTGTTTTCGCATACGAACTTTGAAATGAGATTCTCAACAAAGTAGAAAAAAAGAAGCGATTAATGATTGAAATGATGCATCAATGCAATGTATTGAAATCTTCTAAGCGCGATTTAATAATATTGCAATATTATTAATACAGTAATCAATATTTCTCAATATGTTTCCTATAAACATCAGCAGTTCTTGGAAAGGAAATCTGTATTCATATAAACTAAAAAGTCTAGGATTACACATTTGTATGAAATATAAACTAGAGTTTTGAGTTACATCTTTCTTATAGAGATGTTGTAAACTAGATTTGGATTAAATATAATGTAAGAATAATAAAGTCAGAAAAAAATTAGTTACAACCAAAAGCTTAATTCTGTGGCGTTCCTTAAATTGGAATGCAAACAATCTACCCACAAAAAAAAAAACCAAATGATAGTCCAAATGTTATTCAATTATCTAGCACATGTGTTGACCTGTGAACCAATGTGCTGAACGCATTTAGATCATTTGGAAAATACATTTAAGGCTTTTTCAAAACAATGCGTCGCTTCGAAACGGAAACGTGTTTCTGGTTTCACTTTCTCTCAACGGCAAATGCAAATTTGTCGAAACAGACACAAAAACACAACAGACTTATAACGAGCAAACGTTCAGACAATAAAATGAAAAAAAGAGACGAGAAAGGCATGTTGTGAAATTTTCAAAAGCCCAACATACATATGACCAACAACAAGTATCAGAGTATTCATCTGGCAGCTGAAGAATACACATATTGAGATAAGAAGACAACCGACAATTCAATTAGTTTTGAATTAAATGTGAACTCATTTAAGTTAATTTCAATGAGAAGAATTAACAAATTGCTCATTAAGTAGTCTATAACGACACTTTCAGATACTCTATAATATATTCAGGGTTTTGCCATTTATTAAAAAAAAACCCTTAAATAATTTAGAAGAATAATATTTATACATTTTATATACAAGAATACAATTTAACAACATATAAAATGTTGCTTACAAATTGTTTACACTAGTATAATATTGTATAAATCAGAATACTTGTCTACACTATATGCAGTCTGTCATTTATAATTAAAATCGTCCGTTAAAAGTGAACAAGGAAATTTTTATTAATATCCGACTTGATGCATACCCTGCATACCAGAGTATTTAAAGTATAAAGAGTGATTGGGCTTATTCATGTCTTTCTTCAGTTTCAGTATTTAAATCACGTATTCAACCAAGATTTACAGCTTACAATTTGCGTCATATTTCAAAATAAAAACCTCTTATATAATTCCCTTGTGGTAATTATACTTATGAAGAATGTTAGCGTGACGTGATTAGAACAAAACAAACCACATTACAAATCATAATTTGAGCGATATTCAGCCAGATGTTTGGTATTATAAATATATCAAGCTATTTTTATATTTAATTTGCGGTCTTCAATTCATAAAGGGCGTGCCATAGATTAAGATTCCGGATTATATCCCCATGTTAAATTAAATATATGAAAATAAAGTTAACCCAGGGCTCTAATAGGGCCGTTAAAGTCTGTGGAGAAGAATCTTAAATAAATAAGCTGATTATATAATATATATCACTTATCTGTATCAAGAAAGTATTGTCATTTTCGTGGAGATGATTCACATATTAATATAAAGCCATAAAATTAAATGTCAACATGATTCGATAATACCCAATTTGTACCAAAATATATTTTAAGTCTTAAATGTCAAAAAATTAAAAATTTAAAAGATCGAAGAATGTTTGATATTATGTATATCTGTGTAATAGCAAATCAAACTATCGAGATTCAACTCACCGTCTGTCGTCTCAGTCGATTCTCGGCACCATCATTCAGGTCCTGCATAGATCTGGCTCTCAGCTGCAGGTCCGTGGCCTTGCCACTATCATCCTGACACTCGCAGCAGGCATCTGGTGCGGGAATGATCTTAACATCTGGTATGGGAGATCTGCTAAGTCCACGACTCGTGCTATTGTTGTTGTTGTTGTTGTTGTTGGCAAAGCTGCTGCTTTGCGTGTCACTGTGACTGCGATTGTGACTGTGACTGTGGTTGTGATTGTGATTGTGATGATGATGCTTAATATTCGCACTAAACACCTGCGAAATGCTGCGAAATATGGTACGATATCCCCTTTTGTGCTCTGTATCTCCGGCCATGATGTTGATGTGTGATCTCTGCGATCTCTTTCTCTCAATTCATAGCACTTTTCTCACTGTTTTGTTGTTATTATTAAGTATGTTCTTGTTAGCTAATTTTGTTGCTGTTGCTATTATTACGTATACGCCGTGTGTTCTTCTCTTCCACACACGCACACTATAACAAAAAACAAATAAATAGGAGACGCGTCGCGAATGATTTTCTTGCTGCTCATTTGCTCATGAGTAGCAGCTGCCAACTGAATATCTTGGCCTTTGTTTTCGGCGGCTGTCAACTTGCGAACACCAACACCAACACCAACACCTAGAACCAACAGCAACAACAACAACAATGCGAGCAACACCTTAAAGACATTGACGCTGACGGCGACTCCGACTACGACTGCGGCAGAGAATGTCTTATCGACATACACACACACACACACACACTCACACACAGTCGCTGATAAGCTGCAATTTTAACGGTAACTTTTTGGGTCCGCAGCAAAATCAATAAAACCGCCGCCCGGAATTCACTTGAAACTGGACGTAATTGTTGCCGTGGACGGTATGAGACGCGGACTCGGACTGCACGGACTGCTCGGACTTCTTTCGGGCGACCAACTAAAGTGCAGAGAGCAACGCTACTAAACCGCATAGGCGCCACTCTCAGTCTCAGTCGCCGTCTCAGTCTCAGCGCTGCTTGCGTCGTCTGCGACTGTAACGTCACCGCTGTTGTAATCGGGTTTTTATTTATTTTTGGTTTTTTTTTTCACCTTTTTTATTTTTTATTTTCTTTTTTATTTTGTTTTTTGTGTGTTGAGTTCTTTTTGTTTTGTGTGCCTTATAATATGACTATTGTTGTTGTAGAGAGCTTCTAGCTGCACAGTGGTACAAGTGCCGAGCAACAGTGATTATGTCTTCAAAAGTTCTTTTAATTAATTTTAGATTTCGAGAATAACTGTATAATTTTCATTTAAATGCACTTTGATCAAAAAAAAAATCAGTAACTTTTTATTTCTTTAAAATCAAGTTAATCACTAAGGTATTCTAGTTTTTAGCAAATGGATAAAGACAAAGTAACTTTAAAATCGTTTTGTTATTATTTAACGAAAACACATATAATTATAGTTACAACAAATTTAGTGAATCGTTTTAAGATATTTTAAGATACTTTTTTATTTTATGGTAAAATTTAACAATTCTACATCATCGTTTAGCTCCACTGTCGCAGTTAAACTTCATAACACATTGTCTGATTAATAAGCAAACTAAAAATTAAGCAAAGAAAATAACACAGCTTATTTTAAAAGTTAAACAATTTATTCGAATTCCCCCCTTCTCTTTCGCTTATTGTTATGCTAAATACTTTACAGACAATACTGCAGATGATTGAATGATATTGAATGAACCCTACAAAACAATAGAAACGAACAACAAGAAAAAAGACTTTCGCCAAACGGATCGAACACTTGACAGTTGCTTTCACCAAAGAAACAAAAATGCAAGATTAAATTCTAAAAAAATAAATTAAATTAAATAATGAATTGTGTACCACTGTGCCGCTAATGTTTTACACTTTGCGGGTGTTTATCAATGCCTACAGTTATTACCGCCTATCGCAAGGTACACCTTACGTCATGTGTGTGTGTGAGAGTGTGTGTGTGTGTTCGTGCGTGTGTGTGTGGGTGAGTAGTTTCTGTGGGTTTGAACTGATGTTGTTGGGCACTTGATTTGTTTTTGTTTGCAGACCGCACAGTAGAGCAAAATGCTTACTCATAGATACATATATAAAACAAGATTCACAGTACAACACACGATTAACAGTTAACTGTGACAGTTCCCAATTGCAACTGCAAGTTGCCAATGCAATTCTCTGCTTCTGCTTCTGCCTCTGCTGCTTCTGCTTCTGCAATTCGCAATTCGTAATTTGCTATTGTCGAGCACGTCACGTACGCGTTTTAATTAAATGCCACTGAGCCGCTCTGCTGGAAATGTTTGCAACGCGCGCTCTGAATCGAAAACGAAATCAAAGCAACAATCGCGACAACAACAATGGCGACGACGACAACAACAACAACAACAGTGACAACAACTGACGATGGGCCACTTGGCGGCTTCCCGGTTGACACACGACTAACCGACTATAACTGGCCCAGAAGTCAGCGCCAACAGCAAAAACCGAATCTGAATCCGCATCTGAAATCAAAATCAAAAACCAAAACCAAAAACATACACACAAAACAATAACCAAATTAGATGTAACCAAAAACTGAAGAAACTGGCTAACAGCAAACCGACTGAGGCAGAAGCAAAAGCAGCGACAGAGGCAGAACGGTCGCACCCCTCTTTGTCAGCGGCCCCCGCAAAACGGCAACGACGACGACGACGACGACGATACCACACGATGACTTTTGAATAATATTTACATTTGCTTTGTATAAATGTATGTCTATGAGAGATGGGCACGGCCCACTCACGCACGACAAATTTTGTTGTTTGCAAAAAAATAAATTAAAAAATTAAAATAGAACTTGCAAAACTCTTCTATAACTATAACACTGATTCAAGATCCGTGAACCAAAATTTTTTTGCGGCCAGAATTTCAGTACATTTTTCACCACAAGCTATAAACATTGCGAAATGTATGAAAAAGATGATTTCAAATTCATGTAATGCTTTTTTCAACAAAAATAACTGATCAGAAAAAACTGTTGTGCTTTTTTTATAAAAGGAACGAAGCCGAAATAGAGTCAACGGCCTATACATTGTTGTTATTAATTCCTGATTTTTATCAGGAAACTTAAAGATAGAAAATCTTGCATGCTTTCTTCGGGCCGAAAATTATTAAGTCTACACTAAATTAAATTTGGTAACCGCAGTGTCACGATGGGTCACGACAAAAGGCCCAACCGTGCCCAACTCTAATATCTATGAGTGTGCGCGTGTGTGTGTGTGTGTGTGTGTGTGTGGCACGGTTTCACGCAGGCGACGAGGCGGCCAAAAAGCAAGTTGCGTTGTTAACGTGCGCAAAACAATGTCGAACAAAAGCAACAACTGCAGCAACAGCGACAGCGACGGCAGCGACTTGGCCTGCCGGAACGGCATGTAACGAGCGGAGGGGCATAGGGAAGGGGGTGGAGGGGTAGAGACAAGCTCACACAAAATATAAATGACGAAATTATAGCTAACAACAACAATAATCAGCTGTGGCAACTGCGGCAGCGGCAGCTACTTATGTACGTATGTAGTTATAAACAATGCACATTAAAATGTGTGGCAGAAGCGCAAAACGAAAACGACCGCAAAAAAAAATATTAGAAATAAGTAAATGGCTTAGAAGGCGGTAAAAACGCGAGAGAAACGCGCGCGACTTTTGCACGTGTTATTCAGACAAAAGCATTTACAATGTACATACATGTACATATATAGAAATGTACATGTGGGAGTGAGTTTGAATATGAGTGTATACACTCTCTCTAAGTGTCTGTGAATTTGAATGAGTTGAAATCTGGGCCATCAATTATAAATTGAATTCAACCTATAAACGTCAATTGAGCTGAAACGATTAAATACGAATAATATGTGACTGTATTTGATATGTAGATGAATACACATTCGAGTTGTGTTTTTTATTATCATTATATTTATCATTATTATTATCATCATTATCATTATTATTATCATTATCATTATTATCATCAATATCATTATCATTATCATTATCATTATCATTATCATTATTGGGACTGCAGCTATCTGGATTCTATCCAGTGGAATTTTCACGATAACTAGCAGTGGACAAGGTAATGGGTTCGTGTGGGTTAAGGGCAGCAAATACTCTCTTATGAGCTGCTACCTAACACCAAGCGATGCCATTGGGGAATTCGAGGCCAAACTCGACAGCATCGAAGACTGCGCACGAGGAATTGGAGAACCCTTGGTCATAGCAGGTGACTTTAACGCTAGGGCAGTCGAATGGGGATCGAGCAGCACGGACTCACGAGGGCGTCGAATACTCGACATGGCGTCTAGACTGGGCCTTGTAGTTGCAAACTCAGGCACCAGCACAACATTCCGAAGACCAGGATGCATGGCCACTACACCGGACATAACCCTCGTCTCTGATAGGCTTGCTGGAGCGCTCAGAAACTGGAAAGTACTCGAAGACTACACTGGTAGTGACCACCAGTATATTGAATTCGAAATTGAGCTGACCAGTCGACCGGAACCAACCAATGTCCAGAGAGGAACGCGTAAGTGGAAGAGCGAGCGTCTAGACATCCCCGCGTTGCTTGCAACCCTCGACAGCAGTATAGCACAACAGGTCCCAGCTTATGACTCGGAAACGATTGTGCAGCAGACGATGCGGAGCATTATCAGGGCTTGTGATGTTGCAATGCCCAGGGTTCAACGAGCAAACCGAAGGAAGGCGGCTTACTGGTGGAACGAGGAAATAGCCGAGTTGAGAAGTGCGTGTCTCCGTTGTAGGCGGAAGCTCACCAGATCCCGAAGACGTGGCCCAGCAGAAGCAGAAGTGATCGCCTACAAAATGGCAAGACAGGGGTTGAATGCTGCTATAAAAACCAGCAAGGCGACCAAGTGGGAAGAGCTCAGAAATGACATAAATAGCAACCCTTGGGGCATGGGCTACAAGCTAGTCATGAAGAAGCTGGGTGCCAACCCGTCCCTTCCCCTCCTGGACAGCAGCAAGATGGCGGAGATTGTTGGTACACTGTTTCCGACTCACCAACCACTAGAAGCACCATCGGAAGAGCTGCCAGACGAGGTGCCTCCCTTGTTCACGCTGCAAGAGCTGGCGTCCGCTGCTGGCGCGCTAAAGAACAACAAATCTCCGGGACCAGATGGAGTTCCAACCGAGGTATTGAAAGCGATTGCATCCGAACGTCCGCATGTGCTGCTAGACATGTACAATGCCTGCCTAGTGGAAGGAAACTTTCCTGCCGTTTGGAAGCAGCAGAAACTGACTTTAATCAGCAAAGGAAAGGGCAACCCAGAGCGCGCCGAAGCATACCGACCACTGTGCATGCTAGACACGTCCGGTAAGCTGCTGGAAAGGCTAATCAAGCCAAGACTTGCGGCTGCGGTCGAGAGCGCTGGTGGACTGTCACCTAGACAGCATGGTTTCAGAACCGGCCACTCCACACTAGGAGCGATCCACGATGTCATTGACACCGCAGCGAACGCGCAGAGGGGTAACCACTACTCGCGCAAAATAGTGCTGCTAGCGACACTAGATGTTCGCAACGCCTTTAACAGCGTAAGATGGAGTGACATCGTCAACACCCTGGCACGTCTGGCGCAGCACAGGGGTCTATCCTTGGTCCTGACCTGTGGAATGACACCTACGACAGCATCTTAGAGATGAGAATGCCGGATGATACCCACTTAGTGGCTTTTGCCGATGACGTTGCTGCAGTGATTGTTGCGCGTGACACCACTGAAGCACAGCGCAAGCTTAACGTGGTGATGGTCCAGGTTCAAGCGTGGCTACTTGATCACGGCCTCAAGCTGGCTGCGGAAAAAACGGAGCTTCTTCTCCTCACAAGAAGTCACATTCCGCTTGAAGTGTCGCTGCAGGTTTGCGGCCACGCAAAAAGCACGCAAAGATCGGCGAAGTACTTGGGGCTACAGCTGGATTGCAGACTCAACTACTGGGCGCAGATCCAGCACGCAGCCAAGAAAGCCAGCAGAGCCACAGCATCCCTAGCCAGACTGATGGCAAACATTGGAGGTCCCACGCAGAGCAAGCGTAGATTGCTCCTGACGGTCACCAACACCATTCTGCTATATGGATGTGAGGTGTGGGCTGAAGCTCTGGAAGCTGATTCCCGACGCAAGGTGTACGCGTCGGTGCAACGTACTGCGGCTCTTAGGATCGCATCGGCTTACCGGACTGTATCTGAAGCGGCAGTACTGGTAATCAGCAGCTGCATACCCATTGACCTGCTAGCCTTTGAACGCAGAAAACGCTGGGTAGAAAAGCGGGGAGGAAGAGTGTCGACCTTCAGAGAAGCTAGACAGCAGACAATTCAGCAGTGGCAAGAACGGTGGTGTGCAGCAACAACCGGCAGATGGACTTCGAGACTGATACCGAACGTGAAAAGCTGGACGGAGAGAGGACATGGCGAAGTAAATTATTACTTACCACAGCTGCTGTCTGGACATGGGTATTTTCGCAAATACCTTTTCCGAGTGGGCAAAACGGAAGGCTGCAGCTGCATCTATGGTGATGCGGATGTAGATGATGCAGAGCATACATTTTTCCATTGCCAGAAGTGGAACGAGCACAGACGCACGGCAGAAACCATAATGGGGCCCATCGAGCCCGAAAACATTGTGGAGAAAATGCTGCTACGGAAAGAGTCCTGGGACGCAGTATCGACCTTCGCGGGAAATGTTCTTCTGGAGAAGAAACGCGATTTGGACGCAACAATACTGGAGGAGCGACGCGTGGCACAAATATAGGCACAAAAACATGATGATGTGCTTAAGAGAGGGCGAATCCGGACGCGGATCAACTAGCAGAACGCTATAAAGCGTGAATAGTTGGCGCACTGAGCGAAAGGGCACCACTTCGAAGTTATGCGAAAGCGATCCCGAAGTGGAAAAAGGCCTAGAGAGGGGGGTCGTTAGTGGGTGCGAGCCCCACATACCTCTCTGCGACGGCAGATTGAGAGATGCGTGCAGGCATTTTCCCCTCCTAGCCCAAAAAAAAAAAAAAAAAAAAAATCATTATCATTATCATTATCATTATCATTATCATTATCATTAATATTATCATTATCATTATCATTATCATTATCATTATCATTAATATTATCATTATCATTATCATTATCATTATCATTTACACTATCATTATTATTATCATTATCCTTCTCATTTTCACACAAAAAGGGCCTTTTTCGCCATTTTCAAAAAATTATTAAAAATACTAGCGAAGAGATATTTGAAAAATTTTTTTTGCAGTCACTATTTAAATTGTTTAGAGAAACTTTCTGCATCAAAACATTGTTTTTAAAAAATCGAGGAAAAAAGCTGAAAAATTAGCGTTTACAAAAATTTGAAAATATCAATGGGTACATAATGGGTTAAGAAAAATTTTATGTCATTCAAACGGTATTCGAATGACCTTTCCATTAATGCCAAACTTTGCATAAATGAAGTTCAAACTTTGAGTAGAATTAACTTTAAATGGTGCCAAAATACTTATGCCGGGGACTGTATATATAACAATAGATCAAATTTTAGTCGTTCCTATTAAGCATCTTGAATAAAATTTTAATACACATATTTTGCTAGATTTTGTTTAGTTTTCAATTTAACACTTCGATTCTAGGCAATAAACGATGGCATATTTATTGCCTAAAGAGATGTTCACAGAATTCAAAGTGATTTTCGATATCTTGGATTGGGACAGCAAAGGATTTCTGACGGCCCATCAGTTGATTGCAATAATGAATCAATTTGGATACGTCCACAATCAGGAGGAGGTTCAAAAGATGATCAATCTCGTTGACTGCGATGGTACCGGAAACATGGGTTTTGCGACATTCTGTGCAGCTTTACTCGCCTCAATTCAGATATTGGAATCGCTAAGATCTGTATAAAAAGTCTGTCATTTAACACACAATCCTTCCCCAGAGTACGTGTTTTAAAGCAACTTCCCGTTGCTCTATTTCCTGTGTAAACCAAGGGATTAAGCTCGAAACAATAAAATTTGTACACATAAACTCCGCATGTCATTATATATAAGTGTTATGTATATTCGTATATGTGTTCATACTTAGGATAACATGTTAGGATCTGAGATCTTGCAAAGAGTCGAGCATGTCAACGTCGAACTGGCTGTTGTCCTTGTACATAGATTATCTTTTTTATAATATTTTACATATTATGTTTTATTTAATATAAACTCTTTTCCAATAAAAACATTTAAATACACACGCTAAAGAGCATTATTGTTCAGTCTAAGTTATATGCAAGTAAACTTGTATATGTGCGTATATATACATATCACAAAATTTGAATATCACACATTAATTTGAATCAAATATATTTGTTCGGCAAAATTTAAAAGATATATACTAATACACAGACTATGCACAGCGAGTTTAAAAGTCGACTATGTGCCGACTGTTGTTGGTTTACCCAAAAAGAAAACTTGGTATTGATAATGATAATAATGATGTTAACCGCGATTATTCACGATACATGACATGGACATGGAGATGGGCAATGATTTGAGCTTCGGGCTAAGCGGGACTCTCGAGCAGTGTGAGCGATGATGTCGAGCTGGGCGAGGAGCGCAGCTCGCACAGCTCCTCCATGAGGTCCCGAAAGAGCATCGGGTTGACATTGACGCTGACCTTCATCAGCAGAAACCAATCGCCGATGGTCAGATTCCTGAAGACACGCTGCACATTTTGTTTGGTCATGAAACGCAACTGACTGCGTATCATTAGCTCTCGGAGTGTCCGGCTCAACATCATGGCAAGGCGACAAAGCAGATTTAGGCCAGACATAATGGCCATTAGGAGGAACCAACACCACAGGCACACAAAGATCTTCTCATTTAATATGTTAAGCGGCAATATGCAGAGATTATCCATAATGCTGGCCGTGCCGCTGGCGCCATATTTGAGTACCTCGCACTTGGCGATCTTGGGAAAGACTCGCGATGAGATATGATTCCAGCTATCCCAGTCGTACAGCGGTATCGTGGCCAAGGCATGCATATATTTGGTCCAGAATCCATTAAGGAACACCTCCAGAGCCAATATGTTTAATATCTATGCAGAGACAGAGACAGAAACAGAGAATGGAAGAAGAATGAGCGCTAAATATGAATGGAACGGAATGGAACTTACAACGGCTACTCACACTGATGAGAAAGTTAAGCAGTTCGCAGAATACATATTTGGCCATGTAGCAATAGTGCATGTCCTCGTAATCGGTGGTAAAATACTTGACCAGCAGTCGCAGTCTGGTGTTGTATGTCTGCTCCGATAGCAGAGCCTCGCCCACCTCCGAGCAGAGTTGCTTGAGTCGCTGTCCCTCCCACACCTTCCACAGGCATGATGGGAAATAGAAGACAAACGATTGGAACAGCAGCAAGATGATGACCCATTGATAGTATCGCAAATATTCCCGCTGTGTCTGGCCACGAATCTCGGGTCCGACACCCTCGGCTATGAACAAGGCACGTGCATACTCCTCATTGTAGTCCGCCAGTCGACGCAGACTCACCCGACCCCGTCCGTCCCGTCCTCCCCCCGCGCTGACCTTTGGCGGCACTGGCAGCTGGCGGCGCTCACTGAAGTTGTCCAGCTTGATGATGTAGGTGCCCATGGTCCAGCAATAGGACTGCACATAGTTGATGTTCTTCTCCTCGCTAATGCACTGAATGGGATCGCCAAAGTATTGTCGGGCCGATAGGAGCAGCGAACAGGTCAACAATATGACCACCGTGCACTTGGAGTGTATTGTGAATACGGCATCGTAGATGCGTATGGATTTGAATTGTAGATATTTGGAAAGCGGCTTCACTGCCGAATACATTTCATCTGCCTCTGGAAAGAGTTCCTTGACGACTGTGTCCAATTCTCAACCTCAACCAAGGTTGTCTCTCTTTCGTTTCTTATATCTTTAATTCAGATTCAATATGTTGAGACTTTTTTGCTTTTAACTTTTCACTTTTACTTGTCCTTTTTCCTTTTCCGTTTCTTTAATCAATTTTGTATGTTCTTCTTCTTCTTCTTCTGGTTACTTATGCTCTCTGTCTTGTCTGTTGTCATTAACGTTGTTAGTTTCACTATTAAATTGTTTCCGCACACTCACTTGCCGGCCTAACGGTAGCGACAAAAACGAAATGTTGATTGTCGCTCGGCTTTACATATTTGTGTGTGCTGACCCTCATCATAAGATTTACAATTTTACATTTTAAATTACACATTTACGTGATATGTCATTTTGTTTGCTTTTATTCTGCTCCTTTTTCTCAATAAATTGACAGCTATCGATAGTCAAAAACAAAAATCATTTTGTTCCCATTTTTCTTCTGGCATACTTCTGGGTGCAGCCTGAAAGCTCGCAACAGCTTTTTCATTTTATTTGAACCTAACACATTATGAACATAAAACTATAAGATATAAATGGTCCGAATTTAACCAAATTTAGTCAGGCTGTATGGGACCATCCCATATGCAATTTCTGTAAGTTTGGTTCAGATGTGTCAAACAACAAAAAAGTTTTTCATACTAACACCTAATTTCAGACCGATACTTCATATGACAGCTATAGGATATGGTGGTCTGATCCGGCTGATTTTTATACAAATTCTTACTATAAATTTATAAAAATTTTGTCTTAAGTTTTAAGCCTCTACCTCTACTAGAAGTATTTTTGGCCGCCTTCCCCATACAACAGGAACCAGTGTGCAACATCGAAGCTGAATACTTTTTTGGGCATTGCATACTTTTAGATGCTGCCTTTCAATGAACAACTGTTTGCGTTCGCACAGCTGCAATAATATCATTGCGTACTTTTAGGCGATGTCTAAAACATTATCAACAGTTTCATATTGCACAGTTTTAGAGTTATTGTCTTGCTTCTATGTCGAAGGAAATAAAATATTTAATCAAACCAATTTTTTTTACTCAATCATTTCATTTATTTACACAAAAAAAAAAAACATTTTAGATAAAAAATCAGATTGCTCTTAATAAATAATATTTAAGCGTCTACATAATAACATAATTCTCGTGGTCTATTCAGCCTTAATTAATTTATTTATTGTGAACGGTTCATCACGTTCTCTGCTTGAAGTTCAATTTCCAATTAGTCCAAGTTCAAGAATCCAATTATTGAAGGTATCTGTAATTAGCATAAAACACATTTAAAAAAATACAGCATTTTCATAACAAACATAATAATAGCAAAGTACATGAACAAGCTAATTAGCATAAATCAAATTAATTTATATGTTTTTTTGTTGGCCCTGGGCAAACGCGCAAATGACACCCAAAAATGTCGCGTTCAATATAAAAAGATAAATATAAAAAAATTAAATTTGTAGCATGTGCTTGACTTAAAAATACCCTTAGCGATAAAAGCAAACCAATCGATTCGACATGCATATCTTCGTTATACCTTTTATTAATGAATATAGGGTATACCAAACAAAATATATTTGTATATAAAGAGACATGAGTTTATTTAGGCTCATAAATTTTTTTTCCTTTTTTAGTTGGCAAATATGTATATATGCACTAGGGTGTCCCTATTTGGTCAAAGTCAATATTTTAAAACGCATACGGGCTAGTTCTGTTCATTAGGTCCTAAAGCACTCAGAAATAAATTTTACCTCAATCGGAGTATGATAACCCGTGCCGACTTGGATCGGAAAATTTAAAGATTATATGGGACAAAAATTTTTTTTTTTTTTAATGTTTTATTTTTTTATTTTGTTTATTAGGTCCTAAAGAACTCAAAACCAAGTTTTCACCTTAATCGGAGTACGATAACCCATTCAAATTTGCATCGAAACATGAAAAAACAGTATTTTAACACTGATTATAAATTTTTCGATTTTTTTTCATGTTTTGATGCAAATTTGAATGGGTTATCGTACTCCGATTAAGGTGAAAACTTGGTTTTGAGTTCTTTAGGACCTAATAAACAAAATAAAAAATAAAAAATTAAAAAAAAAAAAAAATTTTTGTCCCATATAATCTTTAAATTTTCCGATCCAAGTCGGCACGGGTTATCATACTCCGATTGAGGTAAAAATTTATTTCTGAGTGCTTTAGGACCTAATGAACAGAACTAGCCCGTATGCGTTTTAAAATATTGACTTTGACCAAATAAGGGACACCCTAATATGCACATACATATATTCAATTGTTATTCCAAATTGCCACTGAAACTTGCAACTTGCAACCTTACATAAAAAGATAAATTTTAAACTGTATTTATTATGATTAAAAAAAAAATTATTCGTACTAAAATTTATTTATATGTACATATCTTTTATTACCAACATTTTGTGAAGTTGTTTGAAAGCCTTCACCAGATCTTTCCAAACTTTAAATTTTTTGTCGATTTCAATAGAGTAGGCATTATTTGAAAATAATATTTATTTCTGCAAAGATATTTAATGACTATTCATTTACTGGCAGAATAATTTAACGCAGAAACAGAAACGTTCAAACTTAATTTCAGTTAATTTGACTGAGCAAACCTTCATAACAATCAATGTGAATAACCTTTTAGCTTTTGACAACGAATCGACTGTACTCAAATATAATTAGCATTTAATGCACTTCAACTTTTTATGAAGTAACTCAGAGGTAATAAAATCATTTGGGCCATTTCAAATAAATCCAAAAAATATATATACATATATGTAGTATCGTATGTGGTTATTGTAAGCGGTGTTCCCTGAACTTGACCTCCACGACAGTCAATGCAACTGACAAACAACAGCAACAATAACGTGTTGAATGTATGAACACGTCACGAATTGGAATTGGAGTCCAAAACAGCTGCCTGGTGAGAGATGACGACGACGACGAAGTTGATCAAAAGGCTGATCATGCGCACAACTCGAAACGAGGCTTAACAAATTATATATAAATTTTATTTTTGTTTATTTGTTTGTTGTTATTTTTCGTATTTCTTAGTCAATTTTTCGGCCGTCGATCGCGGGCCGCTTTTGTGCGTATTTCTGGGTATTTGTAAATGATAATTTTGTGTGATTCTCTTTTTGGGCGCCTCATCAAAATGTATGCGGAAGTTCTTGAAAAGGGAGCGTTGAGCTTAATAATTATGTATTCCGTGTGGTATCTATTGACGATAATTTCGAGTCTCTGAGCTGCTTGACTCTTGATGTTTTGTAAAGTAATTGTGACTTGCCATTTTCTTGACAGGTTCCGCAACGTTGGCCACAATAATAATTAAGATACTAGAGCGTACAGTCATAGTCATGAGGCTGACAAACCAAAAGATACGCTTAACTGTATACGTTAAGTTTTCGGCTGTTGGCTATAATATTCTTGAGATAGTTGAACTCGTTAGCCAAAGGGCCAACAACGGAGCCCATCAAAGATATAGCCAATGCTACAGCTAAAGATACATTTATAGATACAGCTAGTGCTGTAGATGCATTGAGAGATACCGCTGCAAATTCGCAGATATGAAGTATTAGAGTTTGACGTTTTGCATTCTCTTCAAAAAAATACAAAGCAATTGTTATATGTAATTTATGGCTATTATGCTTTGCCGAGGCAGCAGCCATAATCGCATTTAAGCCACATCAGCAGCCCCTCACTGAGCATACCAATTATAGAAATTTAATTTGGCCAACGTTTAGTGAAGCACTTATTTATTTCAGTTAGTTGAGTTCATATTAGTTGGCCACAATGCAACAAAGTTACATATATTTATGTGCAACCATTTGTATTTGACTATTGAATTATGTATGCAATTTTCTGAATTTGGGTTTTAACGATTTGGGCAGACATAACAATCGAGCAAAGTTCAGTTGATTTTGCAATTACATGAACACGAGTATTTATCACAGCTCCTATCATATTCATAAAAGAATTTCTGAAATTATTTTATATGAAATAATTTTAAGTTTTAAATTGTCCAGTTTTCACAAATACTTTTGTTTATCGCTAACTAACTTTTGTAAAAGAAAAACATCTTTTATTAAAATTCTTCAACATTGAGGGACAACATGATTAAACTTAATGTTTGATTGTCCATCTTGGTTCATATTCATTAGAGGGGAAAGCAAGTCAAGTACATTTTTTGTAGTCATTGGAACAAAATTAATACAAGATTTGGTTACTAAACAGACATTTTGATTTTGAAAAAATGTTGTTCTTGAATTTCCCTGTTTCAGTTAAGGTTGCGGGTTGAATACCTGCCAAAATGTATTACAACAACTGTTAAGGATGACACCTAATCTGATTGATTTTAATCGATATGAGCTAAAAAATTTCCCTTTTTTATGGAAATCGGAGCTGACCTTATCAAACTTATACAGATCTTTGCTGAAACTGCAGTACAGGAAGCCCCAGTCATCTTATTTTGGATTTTACGTATAAAAAACAGCTGATTTAACAAGATAATATAGACTTTTAATTGCAGCGATTAGTGAATCACTTTGTTTACAAAAGCTCAAGGGAATCCCCAGATAATTCATTGCTAATAATCCGTACTTACTTATGAATGTTGAACTTTAATTCATTTTATTTTATTTATTTATTCAATATACCCTTGCTGAGGGTATTAGAAGTAAGGGATGAAATATGTAATACAGAATTAATAAAAATATATTGCAAGTTTATAAAATAGTCGACAATCCGAAATTCTTTCCTAATCTTGCATTCAACTAAGTAGTATTAGCTTGCTTTAAGTGTTGAACTGCAATTTTATTAGTTTGTTTATATTTATAATCTACTCAGAAAGTCATTAGTTATGTCTCAAACAACTATCTATTAAAATAACTTGCACTTGCTAATTAAATAGTTGAATTAATGACATCATTGTAAAACTTTGACCCCTAGAGGATTGCCTTGACAGATATGGATATAGATATAGAATATATATAGAGAATGTCTGTAGATATATAGAGAAATAAATAGGAAAAATGCTGATTGACCCGCTTAATTAACGTAGGTGTGATAAAAGCTAGGCAGATGCATGTCTAAAATTAAATATAAAACAATTGGAGGCGCAACTTTAGCACTCTAACAGAAAACCAATAATATAATTCTATAATTTCTACGAAACTGGTTTGAATTCGATTCGTTTGGTATATTGTATTCCGAGTTTGTTTTGAATTTTCATTTTATTTTTATTTAAATCAATAAGCCATATGTCAAAGCGGAAGCTGTAGATAGCTTAGCTAAAAGTCAAAAATCAAAATATTTCCGCATTTTTAGTTGATTTATAGCCCAAAGCCCAGATCATTAAAAAAATTGTAAATATTAATACATGAAACCGAAATAAAATGTTATTTATTGCTTTATATTCGATACCTTGACCGTGTGCCATGTTAAAGTTGCTAATTAGTCACGATCCAAAAAAGTATTTATTACTTTTTTATTAGCAGAGAAATGTTAAGTGTGGCAACGTCTAAGGAACTCACCTTGGTAACAATGTCATCCTCCGGCTGTTCGTTTGGCGGCGCCATTCTGAATCAGATTTCGGTACAGATTCTCTTAAAATTTAGCAAGCAGTTACAGTTTGAGACGCGGTTATAGTTTGAGATGCAGTTGGAGACAGAGCAAACTAATTGCAGATGAGTATAATTTGCACAAGCAGTCCATAAATTGTCATTCTCTTTGTTTAAACTCTTCAAACCGTTAGCACAATAAAAAAAATGAGTTATATTAATAGCTGAAAGATTTTGTTCTTTATAAGTATTTTGATGATTTGAAGTAAGCTCGAGTTACGAACCGAATCGTCTTGCGTTTAGCTCTTAACTGAGACAACAAAAAGCCGATCGCTAACAAGTTCAATGCGTCGTGTCGTCAGCGTCGTTAGCTTCGTCTCCAGCTTCGTCTCCGTCTCCAGCCTTCGGCAATGATCGGCTTAACTGAGGCAGAGCTTATGGAGGGAAGCGGGCTCTGTTGCTGTGCCGTCTTATGGAAAACTGGTTCTGGTTCTAGTTCTAGTTCTGTTTAAGCTGAAGTTTGCATTTGGTTCTAGGTTGGGGTCGCGATTTGGTTTCTGTGTACTAACTCCCAGTTTCAGCTGTTCAGGTTCTCTTCTTCATTCGTATGAACACGATGTTAGCCATGTTTATGTTAACGTTTATGGTTATTGTTATTATTGTCTGTCGCTTTCTGACGTCACTTGAACTTGTCGCTTGATTTTTGCGCCTGGCATTTGACATTCAAACTCATGAAGAAGGTTCGGTTTGATGGTTCGAATCCTAAAACAAGTTATGGGTTCGGAAACGAACACGTTTCTAGAAGCCTTAAAACAGAATTTTGGTTTAAGCCTTGGTTCAATGCTATACAGAATATTCTTTAGCTTTAAGTTTTAAAATTAATTGCTAACTTTTTTAAGAATTTATATTCAGATAAAGATTTTTTCTATATACACCCAGTGAAAGAAGTATGTGTGAATGAAGTTATTCAAAAAAAAAATATATTTTTAACAAATATACTTTTAACAAAAAAGATTTGATGCAGATCTCTTAAAATAATCTTATTATTTAAATTCCGTTTGAATGATACAAAAATTTCTTTAACCCATTAAGTACCCATGGAAAATTTAGAATTTTTGTAAAAATGTTTTATTTTTCAATTTTTTTCCTCGGTCTTTAACAAAGAATATTTTGATGCAAAAAAATGTTTCAAACAATTCCAAGAGTGACTGAAAAAAAAATTTCTAAAATCTCTATGCTAGTATTTTTTATGATTTTTTTTAATTTTTAAAAATGACTATTTTCACCCCTTATTCATACAAAAAGTGTCATTTTAGCAAATTTCAAAAAATCATAAAAAATGCTAGCGAAGAGATTTTTGAAAATTTTTTATCTCCCTTATTTCACTGGAGTATATGTACTGTAACTGTATAGCAGTTTCAAATTGAGGCTGAAATAAAATTATAGATTGTTAATATGCATGTTTACATAATTTTATTTAGTTATTAAATGTCGAGAAAAAAAGCTATTTTAAATTTTCTGAAGAATAAACGATTTTTGTAATTCTTTTTTACCAAACGAATCTTTTTTTGAGAAACAAATTTGAAAGGCTTGGTTCATGATCTGGTTCGGGTAATTGAGGGAGAAACCGAACCGAACCAACTCTTGCTCTTACATGCAACAAGGCAGCTCGCAACAGCCGCTTGACATTGACCATAAGTGGCCAATACACACACGAGTCATGCAACACTTGGCCTGCTAACGTGCAACTCCCTGTGTGTGTGCGTGTGTGTTCGCACATTGCCAACGCCTGCTGCACTGTTACAACGCACAGTGGGCCCATTTCTTATTTTTCTTTTCAAAAAGTATATCTCTTGAACCAGTTGAGATATTTAAATAATTTAAAAAGTCGTTAATAGAAAAATCCTTAAGCTTTGAAATGATAACTTAAACAGGGTGATTGGAGCACAGGGTGCAAAGCATTAAATGTTGTCTGATAGAGAATTATTATAAGTGCCAATTTAGGGAATTCATAAAAAATAAACTATTTTTTCTGATTTCATAATAAATTGATTTTTATTTCTAAAAATTGCTCGCTTTAGCGATGGAATAATAATCGAATGCTTCTTTTGATTTTTTTTATTTATATCTTAACAGATGTGTATGTATATTAGGTGTGGCAATTCAAATGCAAAAGACTTGAAAATATTGCAGCTTTAATTATTATTTATTTGGATCAAAAGATATAATTTTTGCAATATAAAAAGTCAAATCAAGCCACTGTGCGTCGCCCTTGAAACCTGCAACGCTGCGTTGCACACAAGCGTTCAAAAGCTGCGCGCGCTTGAGCTTTTCACTTTTTGTTGTTGTTATTGTTCTTTTTCTAGTTGTTGTTGTTGCTGCTGCTTTAATGCACTGCCACAGCTAGGGGCATGCTTGTTTTGTTATCAAACGCCCCCGGCCATGTTATCAATAACATGTAATTTGATCGTAATTACGTGTAAATAGCAATTGCAACCACACTCAGCATTGGCATTGTAATTAAAATGAGTGACAATGGATGAGAGTATAAGTACATGCTTTTAATTCCTGTATCATATTTTAAAAATCAACAATTAAATAAAACTTCTTATCCATACCTCAGTGAAATAAGTATATGTGCATTAATATTATTGAAGATAATTTTTAAAGAAACAAAAATAAAAGATTGGTCTATTTTTATTCATGTACTATTATTATTCACTAACAAAAACATAACATTTTATTTTTAATAAAATTAAGGAATTAAAAAATAATGAATTAACAAGTTAAACTTCATATGAAATAAGTACGTATGTATATATGTGCATAATAAAAAAAAAAAGAAAAATTAAGAAATTCAATGATTTTTTCTGATTTTTTTTTGAAAATATACAAAGAATGAAGATCAAAGAGGAATCTTGGAGTAAGAACATGTTTACAATACATGAGTACACAAAGTTGCATACCTAAAAAAAAAGGAGCGATAAATTTGTAGAAAATACAGCCAAATAAAAAAATGCACATATACTTATTTCACTGAGGTGGTAACCTAATTATAAACTCATTCTCAAAAGAATGTGGTATATGTTTTTCTATCATTAAATTTAAAGGTTATTATTTATAGTATTATCAAATTATATATAAATTAAATAAATATCTTTATCTGCTATACATTTCAATTAATTTTCGAATTCAAATACTATTTATTGCTAATTATACTAAATATTCTACAAGCAAAACTATATATAATAGCTCTTAATTTAAAGTAACAAGTTCAATTCTTACTAAATTTCAAATTTTCAAAATATAACTTCACTCAAATAGCCGAGAGACTGCTATTTTAAAGAGTATTTGACAGAATCATTCGGTTTTAAGAGAAATTAATGGTATTGTTATAGCTTTATAATTGAATGTGCAACAAGTTGACAAACTGTTTGATGGCCAATTCTGCATTTGATTTTGATTTTGATTTGCAACGGCAACAACTTTGAGGCGTAACTAGCAGCGCCCGTATACCCTGTACATGTTAAGGTGTACAATGGGGTATGATAGAATTATTGACAGTGGTTAATCGAAGCAATATTTGATTAACGTTTCCTTTCAGAAATATTATACTCGTATTTAGAGTTAGTTATGTCGGATTTTACTAAAAACTGTTTGCAGGGTATCTCTCTCGTTATTTTTAGTTTTCTAGTTCGAGTTCGAATTTCAGTTTTAGTTTCATTTTAAGTTCAATGCAAACGCGAAAATCGATTGTAGGCCCGCTTGTAGACCTGGCCAAAAGCAGAGCTCGAAATACTTGACTAGCCGGGCCAACGGCGGGCAGTCAGAGCCATTCATAGTCCAATAATTATCAAACTTAAGTAACTTAGTTGTGTGTAATTAAATGCGAAGCATTCCAAGGCCCCTCACTCTCGATTCTCCGGCCAAATGAAATCCGCCCATTTGCCAGCCAAATTAATTATGTATTTGTATTTTGATTAAAAATTTGCACGGTGCTCTAAATGCGCTTATAACAGATTATAAATAATAAATCTGAGACTGCTCCAAATACTTTTGATGGCTGCTGTCAAAAGCTCAACGTTGTGCAATATTATGATTACCCGGCAACCATTCATTTGCCATCCTCCCTGTGGCCCACCCAAAAGTCACCAAGGATTAGAACGAGTCTTAAAAATACATATAAAGCGTTGTCTAAGCTGTGCCTTGTTAAATAATTATTTAATTTGTTATATATGTACATATGTAGGAGATTTGGTTTGTCCTTCAATATTCTATGTGTAGTTGTCTTCTCCAAGATCTGTTAAACAGTACGAAACTGCATTAATAGGTATTTATATTGTATTTAACTGAAAGACTATCGTTTGTGAAAAGATTCAATCAAGATGTCCGTCTTGAAACTAAAAAAATTGGTCTAATCTTTTAACTTCCTATGCCTGTTCTTATACAATTTTGGTACTGCTTCCGCCGTTTATTACACAATATTACACAATCGACCTAGTATATTTAATTAAACAACTTTTTTTATGAAATGTATTATTGTACATTTTCACTTTTCACCCATATAAAGAAACCAATTTCTTTATGAAATCTGAATCCTTCAATGCATTTTTATATTCACTTTGTGACGTTGTAGAAATAGCCTCTGATTTTTTAATAAGAGTATTTAGACAGAATGATTCGATTCAGAAAAGCTCTTAAGGCCCTATTCTCCTTCAGCTTGCTGTTTTTGGACCTTTTTTGAAAAAATTCTCATTTGAAAACGCAAAAAGATATTTGAATTTTGTTTTTTTTATTGAATTAGTAATGAATGAAAAAAAATAAAAAAATTTTTTTTGCCTCGATACGAGGGCTGTTCAAAAAGTAATGAGACTTCAAAGTTGGTGGTGCAAAAAAAAGGTGTCGTCACGGCGGCCACGATTCCGGGTCTCCGGAGCGTCGGAAATGGAAAAAAAAACGGGGTTATAATCAGTATAGATGTAATTCTGGCCCGTAGTAAAATAAAAATTTTGCGATTTTTTTTGACAAAATGGCGGCCATTCAAAAAAAAATTTCAATTTGGACCCATTTTTTTGTAGTTTAGTGTAAAAAAAAAATAGTAAAAAAAATCGCAAAATTTTTATTTTACTACGGGCCAGAATGGTGACAATTCTATGTCGATTAAACTTTGTTTCATCCAAATCGGTTCAGTAGAACTGGCGGAATCGTGGCCGCCAGCTCGAAAAACGTGGTTTCGAGATAAACGCGTTTAAAGTTTTGACTTCACATGCATTAAC
>JBAMBJ010003248.1:0-27256 GCA_037043495.1 Drosophila recens | reverse complement strand
GGCCCTATTCTCTTTCAGCAAAAATTTTTTTCGACTTTTTTTTTTGCATTTATTTATAGCTTGGGTAGTTGTGAATATGCCCCTAAAAGGATTTTTAGAAATTCGAAATACTTAAGGAGATATGGCCATTTTTATCCAGCAATGTTAATGCTAATGCATGTGAAGTCAAAACTTTGAACGCGTTTATCTCGAAACCACGTTTTTCGAGCTGGCGGCCACGATTCCGCCAGTTCTACTGAACCGATTTGGATGAAACTAAGTTTAATCGACGTAGAATTGTCACCATTCTGGCCCGTAGCAAAATAAAAATTTTGCGATTTTTTTACTATTTTTTTTTACACTAAACTACAAAAAAATGGGTCCAAATTCGATTTTTCAATTTCAAGTGCCGCCATTTTGACAAAAAAAATCGCAAAATTTTTATTTTGCTACGGGCCAGAATTACATCTATGCTGATCATAACCCTATATTTTTTTTTTTTTCAGACGCTCCGGAGACCCGGAATCGTGGCCGCCATGACGACACCTTTTTTTTGCACCACCAACTTTGAAGTCTCATTACTTTTTGAACACCCCTCGTGTCGAGGCAAAAAAAATTTTTTTATTTTCTTTCATTAATTACTAATTCAATAAAAGCAACAAAATTCAAATATCTTATTGCGTTTTCAAATGCGAATTTTTTCAAAAAAGGTCCAAAAACAGCAATCTGAAGGAGAATAGGGCCTTAAGTTTAATACTTTGTTTGCGGATTGATTGATCCGAAATATTACAAAAGTAAGCGCAATTTGTGATATTTATTGAATAACCAGAAAATGCAATATCAGATAGTGATAAATGATTAAATGCTTTCAAAGTTTTCATCATATTTTTGGACTCTTCAGTTTAAAATATTGTATTTTCTATTAGACCAGTTTCATTTCTAACTTAAGTTTAATTTTCATTAATTTTTTTTGGTCGTCGTAAAATGAATAAATATAATTAAAGCAAAATAATGTCAATGGTCAAACTGCCTGAAAATTCGAGATACTGTCAGAGCGTAACACCACTTACCAGTGTTGAGCAGCTAAAAAAAAAAGTGTTTTTTTTTTTAATAAATAAGCTCGTTATTTAAAGTTATTCAAATTCACAAACTTTAAATGGCAATACAATAAGACTTGATATTTTGACATACATAATCTTAATATATTTATTTAATATTACGAACCGGACCGCACTCACTTGTTCTACTCTACTTCCAATGATTATTGAAAGTCCATAGCAACAAAATTTGACATAAATATCTTGTGGATTTATAAATAAGATCCTGATTTATGCGCAAAAGTACAATAGTAGTGCAATGGTGTTGTGCAAGGGAGAGTGTTGTGCAATGCATGGACGCGTCACTTTTGATTTTTGAGTCTGTGGTGCCAGAGAGACGCACAAGCATTCGAATGAACAGGTGCCGATCTCGATTGAGCTTCAGATTCCGTCAGACGAGCATTTTTATCGTGGGAGCACTCAGAATTTAAAGAGCTTCGGTTTTTTATCCATGGTCACCGATGAAAATAGAACACACCATTGGGTTTGTGAATGAAACTGTTCATGGTGTGACTGATAGGATTTCGGTTTAACTACTGATGCAAATAATGAGAATGGCAAATTCAGCGAAAATAAAAATAAAGATGAAAACTCGCACGTCTTATCGGTATGCAAGATTGAGTTTTAACAAGCCCAGAAAGCGTGAGAAAATCTTTGGCATCTTTCGAATAAATATAACTTTCGGGCCTTTATTTTCTTAATTTTTATGACACTTTATTGGCGACCCGTCGACAGTTGGGTGGGCTACACGATTTGGTGCATCCCTTGATGCGGTGGGTTGTGGGCAGGGGAGGATAGGGGTGGGGAGGTGAGGCAAAGGAGTTGTGGGCAGAGGAGTTGTGGCAATGTTGTTCGCATTAGACAGGAAAGTTGTTGGTTTGCTTATATTGTTGTGATTTTCAAATCAATTGGCAAGCAGAACAACAAAAGCGAAAACACAAACAGCCGCCTCACATGTGAGCCAATATCTCCCTCTCACTCGCTCCCTCTCCTCTTCTGACCCTCTCCCTGCGAGTGTGTGTGTTGTAAGAGTTGTGCTTTGGATTCATTTACTTGGTGCAGTAACATAAATTACCACAGCGGCGACCACAAGCGACCAGTAACTGCAGCAACAGCAACAACATCGGCGACATAATAAACGGACGAGCGTTGCCGCTTTCCTTGTCATTGTTGTTGCCTCTGTTGTTGTTGTTGCTGCTGCTGCAACTGTTGCTGTTGTTGTTGTTGCTGTTTTTGCCGCACAGGTCGCCGACTCTGCTCTGGGCCTGGCCCGCAAAACGGAACCGCAGACGTTGCCCGGCCGCGACCATTGCAACGTTTGTGGCTTACAAATTATTTACTTAATTGCGAACGAAATGTGTCTAATGAGCCAAATTGCAATGCGAATGAACGTAACGCCAACGACAACGTGAACGTGAACGCAAACGTAACGTGAACGTGAATGGGAACGTAACGTGAGCGCGTTTTGGGTCAAATGAACGTGACTTTAAAGCCAATCGACATTTTGGCCAACTCAGTCAATAGCCACGGGCTTAAATGGCCTAGCAAATATTGCCTCAATATATTTTCAATTCGCTCTGATCAGAGCTAGACATATCAAACCAGCCAGACAGACTTGTTCTAGTAGCTTATGTAGTAGCTTATTTTATTTTAAGAATTTCAGTTTTTTAATTTAGCGAAGCGATGCTTTACATTCATATTTTTTCAATACTCATATAAAATTGTATAACTCTGTTTAGGTCCGCTTGGTTCAAAGCGATCATTTGTAGCCTTCTTTGAGGAATTATGTCATTTCTTACATAATTGATTGTTTTTCGACAGAATTTCTATGGCACGCGTTATAAAGGGTGGACCATTTAAAAATTGGAATTTAATTTTGCTATTAAAAAAGGCTCGATATTTTTCAAAAGTTGAACATTTCTTGGAAAGGTTGGTTCATGTCATTTATTTATGAAAAACAATGTCGGTCAAATGACCACCACGGCTAACTTGGCAGTAGCCAATTCACATCTCCATATTTGCTGATTATTCGAGCGTGGCGAGCGCTGTGTGGCACGTAGCGCCGTCTTGTTGAAACCAAATATCGTCCAAGTCTTCCGCTTTAATTTCCCCGAAGAACCAATCACTTAACATTTTTTTGTTAAATGTTTTTTTCAAATTTCGCACAGTTTGAGTCGAGGACTCACCACTTTGGAAATAGGTTTTTAATATTTCCAAACTTTCTTCAAGCGAATAGCGACCCATTTCGTAAATTTCAAAGTTTTTACTAAACATTAGTCGCTTTCCGAATGACATTTGACGTTTTTAAAGTCAAATTATGAACAACACTAGATGGACCACCCTTTATATTTCACTACAAAATTACAATATCATCTACATTTCAAATGTGCCTGACTTACAAATTTATATAAATTCACCTATACGGGTGTGCTACAAATCTCTTTCACTTGAATTTGACGTAGATTTGTGAGAAATTTACGTAATTTTTCAGATGAAAGAGATTTCTGTAGCATACCCGATAAATAAAAAATTACTCTTAATGGAATACTCTCTACTATGTTTGTATTTAGGGTTTCGGTTATCGGATACGCACATTTTTTTTATATCGGTTTAAAAACAGCTGCCGGGCTTTTGTATGCTACGTTCTTTAAATACCGCAATGATTTCGGTTCACAATAAGAAACATTAGTTGAAAAAATTTTAAAAATATATATTAATATATACAAAGAAATTTCATTGATTTCCAAAAGGGATAGCTGTTTTACAAGATCAATATTTAAGTTAAAAATAAAATTTGCATGAAAAACGATAATTATATTACACGTTAACACAAGAATTGACTTAAATGCTTGATTGAACCAAAACTGACAGTTATGCCCAAATCGGTCACTAAACGGATATTTTGGTTTGAGTATTATCGGACCTTCGGTTGTTTCAGTTGCGGTTTCAAATGCCGTTACGAATTTCAATCAGGTAATGCGGGTTAGCGGTTACGGCTTTGGCATTTATCCCCGTTTGAATGGAAATCGCGAACACAAAAGCTACAATAACTTCCAGTGTTTGGAAAATACTTGAATAGCTTACGAAATATTCATTGAATCATAAAATCAATGTTTCGGGTAATATCTTCAAAATACTTCCCTTAGAACACTTTGTTGCAACTAACTTGGGAATTGAGGGGAAGCAAGTTTTAAAGCTGCTTCTTCTTGAGTAAATTGCAGAGATACAGAATATTTTAAGGCATCGAGACTTTGATACTTTGATCCTTAACATAACTCAGATCTACATATAGTTTGAAGTTGCTCTTGGTAATTGGTTTTTTTTGGAGAAAGGGGCGTGGCATCTGAAACCTTAAGTAAAGTCTATAGATCTCACAGCTGAGATGGACGCACAGACAGACAGACAGAGAGGATGAAATCCGCTAGATCCAGAAAATAATTATATTCTTTATATGATCGGAGATGTTTTTTTATGCTTGTCAGATAGACTGATAGAAAGACGGACAGACAGTGGATATGAGTGCATTTGAGGTGCGTTGTCAACAGAAATATTGCCAATAGTTTTTGTTTGTTGCCCTTGCCAAGCTGGAAATAATTTCCGGTAGACAATGGAATGAAATTGGATGACGGAGGATGACGTTGAAATTGGCGTGTTTGCATATGTCGCAAAGTAGACGGCCCGGGGAAGGCGGAAGGCAAAAGGGGTAGCTGTATGTCGATGTGGGCGTTGTTAGCTAAAACTCAAGTGAGCCGCAGCGAATTGAAACGAATCGACTCGAATCGAATCGAATTTCCAGCCAAGCGAACACCTCTCTCATACACATGTGCGTGTGTGTGTGTGTGTGTGTCTCCGTGTGTGTGTGTATCTATGACAGGGGGGTTGGGGACGCAGCATTTTGCGGCGTGTTTGTGCAGTGACAGCAACAGCGACAAAGTTGATTTATCAGTTTGGTGGCCATTAATCATCACAGCGACAAGTTGGACAGCCAACGGACCAGATGGGGTCAACAATGTTGTTGTTGTTGTTGTTGGTAACGCTCTGGGCATGGGACAGGCCTGGACACAGGACAGGATAGAAGAGGACAGGATAGGATAACGTGGCATGGCCGAGGACTTGGGCCAGAAATGTCGCTTACGCTTCAGCGCGCCAGGCAATTTCTTTATTGTTGTTTTGGACCAGATAAAAGTGACAGAAGGAGCAGCAAGTGGAACAGGAACTAGAAGTGGAGGATGAGGACGAGGACGAGGAGGAGTAAGTGGTGTTGGAGATGGATATGGAGCTAAAGGAGCAGCTCCTAATAGCCCACAAGGACGACAATGTGCGAGGATGTCTATGGCAGCCCAGCAGCCCATTCACTGGACGCCACCTGGATTCGATTTGTTTTGCATTAGGCGCCCGATGTAGGAGACCGACTACATCCAGAGAGTGGGCGGAGGGGCGGGACGGGGAAGGAGGTTGCCAATGGCTAAAATTCTTGGCTGCATTTCAATTCACAGCACATAAACCGACAAATCGCCGTTTGGTGAAAGTTTTGCGGAGTTCTCCTCGCCCATCTCAAATCCGTACCACCATCTCTTGCTCCATCTCTTGCTCCATCTCCTGCTCCTTCTCCGTATTCCTCTAAAGCTGGAGCCCGTGCCGGTGGTTCAACGTGGTGCGATTTATCTGGGCAGCGCAGGTGACACGCAGTGCAAAATGGGCAAAATTGCTGGCCATATATATTGGCCCAGTCATTAGAGAGAGCAATGGCAGTTGGGGCGATAAATGTTAAACGGCCAAATCGATGGCAACACATGCGATGCCAACAGAACTCGGTGCAGGAAGCGGAGCAGGAGACGGACCAGGAATCAGAGTCATAGTCTTAGTCAAAGTCGGAAATTTGTGTCTTTAAAGGCTCAGCGGCTAAAGCCCAACTGCAAATGCAAACAAGATGGTTAACGGATTTCAAGTTATGGCCATCTACCTATCCCCGTCTTTGTTATGTGCTTAAAGCCAATTGATTTCCATTCGAGTCCATTGCAAAGATTATAAAATAATGGTGATAAAATAAGATGCCAATCAAATAAATAGACGATGAATACAAGAAGAATCATATCACGCCTCAATCAAACTGTTTAATCTTCTCAAACTGCCAAAATATGTAAATAAGAATATTTGATTGCAAAGCAAATAATTTTTAAATATGGGCAACTTTATGAATATGCATTTATTTCTAATATTTATTAATTAACATTTTATAAAATTTCTTTCCAGCTATTGAGCATAATATTCTTAAAATTATTTATATCACGTTTAACCCAAATCAATATTTAATTGTTGACGAAATTTTGACTTTTTCTCCATCGCAAAGAAAGACAATTTAGAAAGTTTTAATCGAAATCTTTTCTGAAATCTATTAGCTTAATCTTTTTTTTTTGTTATTTGTGCAACATGTTACAGCAAATCTTTTAATGATATATTGACATGTTATATTAACATAATATAATGTTATCTTATTCAATTTAAATTGAAACTTAAACTTTAAATTTAAATTTAAACTTTACTCCAGTATTATATATGTGAGTATGTATTACATTTTCTAAATCATTTTCAATCCAACTCGACAAGGTCAAACACAGTCGAGTACGCTCAACTGTAGCCTTTCCCGCTAGTATTTTTAGTGGTTTCTGAATGAGGTGTCTCTATTCATCAAGCTAAATTTGCATAACAAATTTTTAGTTTCTTTTATTTCAATTGAATTCATTCCATTCATTTTCATTTCATTCCTTAAATTTCAATACCAACTGCGAGTATTATCAACACAACCAATCCACATGATTAATCATCGCTCATACGCCATGTTGCACAAATTTTTGACTCAGTACCTTTGGGCTTAGTGTTTGCGTTGTGTCTGGGCATATAAATAGAACATATGCCAATGGCCATCGCTGTTTTATTTGACTGAGTGTGCGTGTGTGTGCGTGTGTGTGTGTGCGTGTGTGTGTGTGTACGTAGGGCAGTACTAAACGCACAAAGCTCAGACGATTTGAAAGTGGGCAGAGCAGTAGAGGAAAAAGGAAGGACTGTGGACTGTACTGCAGATGTATCTGTGTGTGTTTAGTGAAATTTTAGCTAATTGCTTAATCAATATACTTGTGTATGTGTACGTGGGTGTGTGTCCTTTCTCTCTTGCAGTTCAGCTACTTTTATGACTGCCACAATGAGGTGAGTGTGTGAAACGAGTTAAAGGTGATCTGACTACATAGCTCTCTTCCTTTCCGTTTTTACCTCTTTCACCTTTCCCCTTCCCACACCCACGGGGAGTAAGAAACGAGATCTTAATTTATGCACATCCTTGTCAAATCTTTTGCTGAGTAACAATTTCCGAGCCTACAGCAGATTGTTGTTGATATTGTGGTTCTTTCCTCTATTTTTTTTTTATTGGCCAGTCCACTTCTTGTTGTTTTTTGAAGTTCTTCTTTTTTTTATTATTTTTTTTTTTTTTGATGATGCCGGAAGCTTTGGTCAAGCTAAGCCGCTTAAATTTGCTGGCCGCGTCAAATTGCTGCCATCAACGCAGCTTTGCGCCCAGAAATCCGTATCCCAGAAGCAAGTCCTGGACTTAGATGTCAATTCTGGCGCCAAACCCCTGACACTCTAGTTGACAGCATAAACTCCGCTTCCCCTTCCCCTTCCCCTTCCCGCATGTGATCACACACAAAAACCCAATTAAAAAGTTTGCATTTTTATGCCTCCGTCCAATGGACAACACTCAAAATTGCTACAAAATAACGAGATTTTCCCAGGCAGATTGACAAGACAGGGACCAAGAGCAGGAGGATGGCTGGGGTCAAGCGGGGTGGGGTGGGGCAAGGCGGTAGGCTAAGCAAAAAAGAAAATGGTGTTGTCGATGTGAAAAGCGTGCGGAAAACTGTTTGTCAAATAATTTTTCACAGCATTTGCCAAGACAGCGCAATAAGCAGCAGGAAAAACGCAAAGGAGGAGCAGGAAATACAGGAAAATGCTGATAAGACAAGTCAAAGGCCGCAAATGTTGGCACGGTGAGGTGGGGGGCGTGGCTGGTCGAACAAAAATATACATAAATACGGTAAAATGCAAGTAAATGGAAATGTGACATTTACGCGTTTTGTGAGCTTAGATCGAGTTAATACCACGGCACGTAGCGTCCCTCGAAGTTGGAAATGATGGCAAATTGTAACAGAGTGGAGTGTGGGGCTGGGGGTGGTTGAGAAGAAGAGGGGGCAGGGCAAGGGCAATTAGATAGACTGTGTAACACTGGGAGAATGACTGAGAGTCCAAACAGAGTCAGAGTCAGAGTCAGAATCATTCGTTGGCAGCTGTCGCATCAGCAGCGAAAACATTTTCAAGTTACTTTTCGAATTTTAATTATTTCTTCATCCCTGACCCTGTCCCTGTCCCTGTTCCTAGCCCTATCCCCACATACATACACCCCTCTCTTTAATTCTGTCTGTGTGTCTCTGTATTTTATTTTTACATTTTAATTAAAACGCAATTTGCACTTACTTAGAAAATCATTTCGTTTGGCTGCGTATTTATCTTTTGCCTTTTGGTTTTAGCTTTGAGCTTATTTCTTCTTCTTGTTGTATTTGTGGGTTTTGTTTTTCCAATCTGAGCGACTCTCTAACTTTCTATCTGTTTGTCTGTCCCACCATTTGACCACTTTGCCAGTTATCAGTGTCAGTTGCCAGATGTCAGCCAGAAACGCTGTTCATCATAGCCACAAAAAAGGAAAGTCAACTATCAAACGTGCAAAAGCTTGGCAATCGAGTGTGCTCGACTTTGAAATGCTCGGTACTCAACCACTCATGTATTTTATGAGATAATAAAATGAGATATATTTTTTAAAAAAAAGTGAGGATCTTTTTATTTTTTTTGTAAAAAAAAGGTTTATGCTTTTAATGATGTCACAAGAATTAAATGACCAACAAATAAAGTGCCTTCTTCTGCCTGTTACATACACTTCAACACACTGTATAACACCATTGTTAGACCAATTTCATTGCAAGCAGTGTACTTCAAATACATACATATAACATCCGGGAATGACTATAGTCGAGCTCCCGGCTTAAGTATACCCGTTACTTAATTAAATAAATTTAAAATAATTTTTATTACATGCTTTTAGGCACTTACATTGCTTGAAACTTAAATCAGCCATTACCACCTTTTTATTTGTCCGATCTTGTTGCGTTTTGTGCAAAAAATTTTGTTTAAAATAATTTATGTGTAAAACTTAATATTATTCGTCACAAAATTGTATATCAGAAATTTTGGGGCATGAAAATGTTTTTGTCACTAGACTTTTACCTCGTAAAGAGGTATTTTTATGGTTAATAGATAACGCTAATTACCAAAAAATACGTAGTTTTTTAAAAACGGTGCGTGTGGTGGCTTTTTGCGATTCGTGCAGATGGGAAAGGGCGTGGCAAAAATTTGAAACAAACTTGACCTGCGTGGGGTTTGTAGAAGTCTGTGTGCCAAATTTGGTTGCTCTAGCACTTATAGTCTCTGAGATCTAGACCCTCACACAGACGGACGAACAGCCGGAAAGACGGACAGACAGACTCTGCTGTTGATGCTGATCAAGAATATATATACTGTATAGGGTCGGTGATGCTTCCATCTTCCTGCTACATACAATACGAATACAAAATCCCCTTTTACTTATTTTTGAAGTAACGGGTATAAGAAGGAGACAATTGAAATTAGTTTGATGTTTCGGTGGCTCGTAGAGAAATCAACTTGGCTAGTGGAATCGGGCATTAGTCACAAAATAATCAGAAAAGCCAACAAGTTTAATCGACACAACTTTGCAGCTATTTCCAAACTCAATATACATAGTATTTACACTCTGTTCCCCTTCTTCTACTTCTGCACCAATGCGACCCTCGCCTCTAGGCCTAATTGTTCGTTTGCCAAAAATTATGACAATGGCCAAATGCCCAAATAACCAAATGGCGAATGGCAAATGGCTGTTGCCCAGCTGAATAATTAATATCGAGGCAAGTGGCGGGACAAGCTTCAACAATATTCTGGATTGCGATTGGGTTTGGAAAAGGGAAAGGGAAAGGGAACGGGAAAGGGGATTGTCTGGTTGTTTAGCTATTTGGTTGTTTAGCTGTCTGGTTGTCTGTTGTTGTCGCACTGAGCATAATAAAATATATTTTATCATTGATCTCTCCTCTCTATAACAGACAGCGAGCAGTGTGCAAACACAAACAGGCTAAGGGCAAACAAGGCCGAAACAACAACGCACAAAATGTCCAAATTATTAGCTGACTATGGAGTTGAGGCATCCCCCACGGAGCGGTGGGTCGAACCGAGGGGAAAGTGGCGATAACTGCAAAAGAGCTGATAGAGCGTGGATTTGCTAAAACTAACTAGAGAAAAATACTAAGGAGCAGGGAGACTGGGAGAGTTGTGGAAACAGTGTGTACTGAGAGAGACAGTTTCTGGAAGACTAGCGGATACCCATTATACATGTTATATATGTTACTCATAGAATAGAAGAAGATTTGATTAGAATTGAACTAGAGAGACCGAAGTAAAGCTCTAGGCAATTGACTGACTGAGTTGTTGGCATTCAGCTAGATCCATTGAAATAAGTAGATTATATTAAAGACTTGGATGAGTATCATGAAAAATTAGTCAGAAATCTGGAAGAAAGATCTGAAATGAATAAAAGTACTAAAATACTGAATATTAAGAAAGTTCCCAACATTTGTTTGCAATTTTTATTTTTTCACTTTGATTTATTTGTTTTCTTTTAATTTTTTGTTAAGTACGAAATGAGTCCATTTTAAATAAATAAATTTTAAATAATAATTTTTAATAAGACTGTACCTTGACTTTTCTCTGGGTATACTTAATCAAATTGTTTGTCATTTCGACTTTTGGAAATGTGTCTTTAATACTATATGCCTTTGAATAATACTTATGCGATCATAGAGACAGAGATTGGAAGCCAAAGGAACGTGTTATGATCCTCTTTAAGTGCTGATATCGATGTCAGTTTGCATCTATGTACGTGTAGTTTTTATTTTCACACCTTTCTCGGCTGGCCACACAACAGAAGCCCAGCGACACCAACAATAAAGAGTAACCGCTTGATTTTGGGATCAGGGTAAAAGGGGGGCGAGAGGATGGTGAGAAGAGAGAGTGGAGAGAAGAGAGTGTTGGCAAACAATTTAATTAAAATATGCATGTCTGTCCCCCAAGTGGATTGAGTGGTTGAGGTAGCTGCTTGGTGGGTGGGTGTGTGGGTTGCTGCTGGCTGCACAGCAACAACAAGAACAACAACAATAATAATAATAGCAAAAACAACAACAAATGTCAGCAGCAACAATAACAAACAACAACAATTGTCGTCGTCAGCAGTTGACAAAAGTGGGCAGCAAAGATGCCAAATTGAAACATTTGCACTGACAGTTGCCCACAGCCCATAACAAAAACGCCCCCCACCCCGCTCCCTTTGTCCTTTTACGTACTCACCCCCCCCCCCCCCACCCATCACACTGTCCCGCTCTGCACGTCAGAGGCGATGTTGATGTTGTCATTGCCATAAAACTTCTTGCCACTTGCTCTACATTCTGAGTTGTGTCTCACTCCCCCAACTGCCCCCCTCACCCCACTACCCTCCTTACTACTTTGCGCTTCACACGCTTCTCTTGTCCTCTCCCTCCTCATCTCCTCATCTTGCCTCCCCTTGGCGCAATCTCTTTGCTGGTTTGTTTTTGCGTTTTTAATTTCGCTTTGTGACAATTTTTTGCAATTGTCAACTGTCTCGCCCCCTCCCCACTCCCCACCAAACCCACAATTTTTTGTTGTTATTCTTTCCATCTCCACCTCCATCTCCCTCTGCCTATGCTTTGCCTGTCTACTTTCTACTTTAGCCCGTTCCCAGCATTTTCTGCATTTCTTTTTCGCGCTGCCATTTGATAAGTTTGACAGCGGCTACTCTACATCTTTGTCTACCGCCTCTCCTTACTCTCCTCTCTCTTCAGTCCTTCTTGTCTCTCCTTTTCCCGATCTCTCTCTTTCCTTTGCTGTCATTGTCTTTTTTGCGCTTTCGGTGTGCAAATAAGCAGCGTCAGGGCGTCAAACTGAAAATAAATGAGCCAAAACGTGCAGAGCGAAGCTGCGGGTTAAAAAAGGACAAGAACAACAAGAAACAGTAGAGAAGCGAAAAGAATGGAAGGAGTGAGAATAAAGAGGGGTATAGATAACAAGGCAGGAGTGGGTGGATATTGTTGCTGAAGTGAAAACAAATTAACTATCTCACGCTGAGTTTTTATGCTGCACTTGTTCTCGCTGTCACTGGGACAAACAAAGAAGGACGCAACGTCGTCGACGGCGGTGGTGACGATGGCGGTGGTGATGGTGGTTGGTCGTGGTGGCGGTGGTGGTGGCGGTCCTATGCGAAGGCAAACACTATCAGGCCCCAAGCACCAGGGCTGCCGGGCTCCAGGCTGAGCTGAAGCAACCCTGTTGTGTAGATTTTTGTACTCTTTCTTCGCGCCGAGCTTCTTTCATTTATCAACACTCTCCATTTCTCTCTCTCTCTCTCTCTCTCTCTCTCTCTCTCTCTCTTCCTCTCTCTCTACATCTCTGCCTATCGATAAAAGTAACACTTGGTTAATAAATTCAAACAAATTGCTAAAAGTAGACATCAAATTGTTATTTCATTTTTCATAGCATACTTTGGGGCGACTTTAAATTTTAGGTTAAACTAAAAATCATATTTCATATGATTATTTTATTTTACCATGCATATGTGAATAAACACACATATATTTATAGTTAAATAATTTTAGTTTATATTTATATTTCCATTATTTTTATGATGGTTACAGAATTTCTAAACTGCATTTTAATGTCTAAAAATACATTTATAGGTTTAATGTTAAGCCGTCGATGCTGTTGCCCTTTATAGCAGAAATTTTGTAAATAGTCTAAGTATTTTTGCAACATATCTTTGAACACTTTTTTATTGTTGATCCTAAAAATCTTTAAATATAAGTGTTTTTTCTTCTCACGTTCTATCTCTCAGTGTTTAAAATCAGAGTAAACAACTTGACTAATAATAATATAATAAAACTAACTTAAATAAAATTAGAAAATAAACAGATATCTCCCTTTTGTTTTGAACACTTTTGGCCCCATTGTTGTCTGCATCTATAGTGCGGTTAAACTACAATTTTGAAAGAGTATTTGACATTCGGCGTTGCCCTTCGTGCGCTCTTTCACTTTCATATTGTTGTCTTTGGCAATTCGCTTCATTCGCTGCTGTTGCCGTTTGCCGTCATTTTCCTTGGCTTTTATTTGTGTAACAATTTCGCTTTATGTCGACTGTGTCAGTGTCTGTGTCTTGGCGTTGGTCAACAACTTGTGTCTTGGCCCTTTTACTGGTGTGTCTTTATTTGCTACAACTTCAACTTCAACTCCAACTTCTGTTGCACCTGTTGATGAGCTGTAAATGAGAGCAGAACATTGCTGTTGTTGTTGTTTTTAGTATTTTGCATTTTATGCTAATGCTGTCAAATCCACAATCTGACAATCCGACTTCACAGTTTCAATTGCTTGGTACAAAAATATGAAGCATACGCACTGTGCGCCTTCCCATTCACAGCAAGTTGGCGACTGCTTAAATGCTCCGAGTATTCGCACAGCCAACTGACCCAACTCGGAATACTATGTATACACCGTTCTGTACAGCTTATGCCCATACTCATACTCAGACTCATACTCAGACTCACACTCAAACTCATTCTCATTCCTATTCGCAGTCGACGTTGACTCGCTAAGCCAGTTGGCACCAGTAACCATAACTTAGAAACGCAAACAAGCTGAATTTGCTGACGAGCCAAGTTGTTAGCAGGGATGATGATGATGAAGAAGACGATGAGAAGATGGAAGAGAAAGACGAGGACGGAGACGAGGACGAGGACGAGGCAAGGACGTTGAGGACCTGGGTCTCGTTTGGTCTCGACCTCTTCAGCTGTTTTGTTCCTTTTTAGGTGCTGCTCCTTTGGCCTGCACTATGTTAGCTGTTACATTTCAATTGAAAGGATTTACATTTTGTTGTTACGTTTCAGCATTTTTGTTTTACAGTTTCGGGCGTACCCCAAACAACAACAGCAACAACAACAATAGCAAAAACAAGATGAACCCAAATATTATAATGCCACGCACGAATCCAACACCGACAAAAAGACCGAAAGACACGTCATAATTGTGCGGTTGGCAGCATACTCGTAACGGGGCACCCATGAGTGTTTCAGTGTTTCGAGTGTGTTCTTCTTCCCTCGACTTTAATTTTTTTTGGTTTTTTGAGTGAATCCATGTGAGTGTCAGGGGTGTGACAACTGAATGCCAACTCGCTGCAGTGATTGTAAATGTCACATTGCGAATAACACAAGCAAGTTATTCACTCATATAATACACTCGCATATAATTTGTGATAGTATTCATGAGTGCATGCGATTCACGTTCACATATGATGATGAATGGTATAAATCACATGCACAATATCACCCAAAAATACATGAACCATATGATGCATTAGTATTGAATGATCAAATAGCACAGTGACGTGACATAAATAGCACCCATTCTATGCATGAATACTCCGTCAATGTGTGACTGCATTCACACTATCTACCAGTAATGTTGCTAATTTCAGACTACACATACATATTTACATGCATGCTGCATTCGTGAATACACTCACAAATGCTTGTATACATCAGCACAATGTACTCTAAAATACTGAACCAATGAAGTCATTAGTATTTAAATCAATTGCCAGTGTGTGTCTAAATAGATTCATGCATGTATTCAAACTGCATTCACTTCTACCAGTATGTGCAATTAGACTCACAGCTTCAATACATATTTACCTCATTCGCACATATACATAACATCACTCTAGTGTATACACAGCCTCGATGCTCTAAAAATGCTAGACAAAATGAAATGATGATATTTCAATCAATGCCAGTGTTATTGTCCAATGATTCATGTATTCAAACCATTCACTTCTATGGTAATGCCAAATTCGTTCTGCAGCTTCTAATACATATTTATTCACATGCATACATATATCAGGTGAGCTTAACAACAAACAATCCACAAGCTCACACACTCAAATACTCATCGAGTCATCTACGTACATACTCACACACTCATATTCGCAACATTCACTTGGGTATTCAAACGACCGCGTGCTTAACGACCTTTTAATTGTCTTGTGTCTTGTGTGTTGTGTGTACCTGCTTGCGTTGAGTTAACTGCTGGCGCCACCTAGCGGCCAAAAAGTGTACACAAAATTGTCGAATATTCATTGCAACTTGCAACTTGGGGATGCGTTCTCGACTCGTCACCAGGGAGTGTGGGTTGATGGGGGCTGAGAGGGACGAGCTCGTCTTTTTAGCGAGAGACGAGTATAAACTCATTTTAAATACTTTTGCCAACAATTTGTCATAATTTGGCTCATTTCGTCGGCAACACACGACGAGGCAGCTTTTGTCATTGCAACAGATTTTTGCGGGGGCAGCGGCGGCGGTAGCGGCGGCGCATTGTGGCAAAAGTTTTGCGTGCCACAGCAGAAGGAGGAAGTTGCAACAGTTGTGGCTGCAAGTATTTGTATTGCATTGCATTGTGTGTTAAGTTCTTAAGCGTTGCCAAAAACTTGAGTTGAGGCAAGCGAAATGCTTCAAAAGTGTCGCCCATTCCCCTCCCAATTCCCCCTCCTGCTCCTTCCCTCTTGGGGTGGAGGGAAAGTGGTGTGGGGAAAGGGGTTGATACTTTATTACGTGCACAAATACGTCACAACTTTTTTGGGGGGCTGTTTGGATCATTTTCTTAAGCGGAGCAACAAATGAGCTTCCTTTAAATGAGGGGGAATTGGGGGAATTCAAAAAATGGGGAAATGTCTGAAGGGGTTGGGGTTGGGGTTGTATTGAACCCTTAGACCCTTTGAGACTTCCCTGTTGCAGACAATTGCATAAGTGTTAAGATGCCGTTGGCTTGAACAAAGGCAAAAGAAAGAAAGAAGAGAACAAAGGCAAATGAGAGAATCAGGTGGCATATGTGTGATGAGGGGGGTGAGGATGTTGCAAGGAGAACGTGCAACATACAATGGCTGCCTGACAAGCCTCACGACTCATGTCTCTCAAAAATTACATTTAAGTTGCTAAAATTACAATACAAAATTGAAATATCTTATTTCAACATGCAGTTGAAGCAATTTTTCATGCGTATTAAACCGAACGATGACTTGGAAAGCAGAGAGAATGGTAGATGGGGGGATGGGCAGGGAGGTGAAAGAGAGATAAAGTTGCAGCTAGGGAGTTGCAATTACAGGGAAATAGAGGCAGACAGACCCAGAGACAGACAGGGAGAAGGACAGCAGACAGCGAAGCCACAAAGGGAATATGTGTGAGGAAAGGGGAAAGGAAAGGAGCGTGTGTGTGTGTGCCAAGTTAAAGGGGTAAGTGGGCGTGTGTGAGTGTGTGTGGCGGGTGGCAAGTCAGGGAGCCGGAGAGACAAGCAGCTAACGAGCCACATGCCGACAACGAAGCAGACAAAACTTTACAAAATTTATCAACGAGCTTTTCGAGTGTGAGAACCTGTGTGTGTGTGTGTGTGTGTACGTGTGTGTGTGTGCTTTTGCATTTATGAAAATGTAATAATAACAAAAGACGCAATGCAGACGTGGCAGCAGCAAACTGAGAACAAACACAAGGAGGAGACACCAAGCCCAAGAATTGTCTATGAATATGGCCAACGAGACGTAGTCGAATCCGGGATGAAGGGTAAGAAGGGGCAGGGAAGGGGCAGAGAAGGGACAGAGAAGGTGCAGAGAAAGGACAGAAAAGGGGCAGAAGGCGATGTGCAACATAAGTATTTGTTGATAGGCAAACATATGGCTGACAGGATGCAGAATAGACTACAGACTTGCACTGTAAACTGTTGCTGTTTCATTCTCTCTCTCTCTCTTTTTGTGTATGTGCAGCCCTAGAGCAATATTGTCAATTTACAAGTTAAAAAATTTGTCAAAACAAATTATCATCAAATGCTCAACACAAATAGAACTAAAAGGCAGACAAACAAAACAAAACAAAACAAAACGAAACAAAACGGCACATAAGTATCTCACAGATACACAGACACATATGGTAAGAGATACTGATACAGATACAATTGACAGACGCCAATGAAGTGCCAAACCTAAAGGAACAAACGCGAATTGTTTCAGCCAACTTAATAGGATGCTGGTTTATGGCTAAAAAGGGGGAGAAATGTGGGGAAGACCAAATAACACAGAAAGGAGATTAGATGGATGGGGGAAGGAGATGGAAAGGGGGGGGGGGGGGGTTGGGATCTATTGTCATGGCCACTTTGTGCTTGAAACAATAAAAAAGCCAACGACAACAAAGTTGTGGCAACAACAAAGCAGAATTCCGAATAATAATAGATGCTGATAACTGACAACTGATACTTGAGCGACTTATACATGTATCGTGTATCGTTAGTCGCCATTTTACAACAATTGATTAGTTTTTCATAAATATACAATATACATATGTATATTGCAAATGGATTATATTTTTAACAATGTCTACATATAAATGTGAGCATCTTTCGCGGCTTAGCCTTAAATCTCTTCCATATCTCTTCTACTCTTACCAGAACTCACAAATTATCTGGGTGAATAAGAAAGTTCCAGTTAAAATAGTGAATTTTGTTGAATAGGTTATATTATAAAAATCTTAATTAATATTTTAAAATTATTGGATTTTTATACATAGTAAGACTTTATTTTCAAATTTCGCGGTGTGTCGAGTGCCAAACTATTTTATCATTCTTTATATTTTATTTTACTAAGCGTCAACTTAATGTAGTTGACAAGATATAAACAAAATTTAAAATAATAGACAAGCTACAGTATTTAACTTAGAAACTTAACTTAAAAACTGAAATTAAACAAAAATTTTCAAACTAAAATGATTGAAAATCCAGTCTGATCAATAGCTATTAATAATATTGATGGAAGTACTATTATTAGTATTACTTTTAGTATAGACTGTGTTTTAATATATCAGAAAGTATTTTAATTACTATACCATTAATAATATAATAATAAGAGATTTCTCGAAAGTTAAAAAAACTTTTGGTCAATCTGTCCCTTCTAATTTCTTACCGGATACTTATCAATATATATTGATTTAAATAGAAAATTATTATCAATCAATATAATTGATTACTGCATATACGTATATATATGTACATTAGGGCGGGTCAATTTTTTTTCGCAAAAATCGTCACAGAATCGGAATCTACGATGAATTCTAGAATATTTCACCAAGAAACTATGTGTCTAAAATCAACTCCTAGCCTCCGCTGAGAAGCATGAAGATGTTAGGTCAAGGTATATGGCCTAGGTCTAGGATCGGACCCTACTCTTTAAAAAAAAAAAACAAAAAATCCAAACTGAGGACGATTCTGGGGTCTCTGCTAGTTTTTTTTTATTGAATTTTGAAACTTTGAAATTTCATTAAAAAATTAACTTTTTCAATGCAATTTATTTTTCAATAAAGTTAAAAATTCAATAAAAAAAAAAACCGAGACCCTAACTAAATTTTTCAGCAAAATTTATCATCGTCGCCCTTTATTTGGGTTTTTTTGTTTTTTTTAGAGTAGGGTCCGATCTTAGACTTGACCATATACGTTCAATCTCATGCTTCTCAGCGGAAACTGGAATTGATTTTAGAACACTCGGTGAATTCTTAGAATTCGCGTAGATTCGATTCTGGTGACGATTATCACGTTTTTTTCGACCCGAACAAATTGACCCGCCCTAATGCATATATAAGTATTGTATCATCAGTGCAATATCATTAAAAACATACTGGAAAGATCTTTATAGTAAAATTATCTTTAATTTTGTTGAAATTTATACATATATTTTATATGTTTTTTATATTAAATATGGGCATTTCCACAGAAATGTCAACCGAGGCTTAAAACGAAAAATTGATCAAAAACTCACATCTCGTGAAATTTCCTTCCAAAAATGTATTCAAGTTATTTATTTAAGCAATATACGCTAGAAGAAATTCAATAGGATAAACATGTAATTCTACATTGGAATAAATTCACTTTTTCTATATTTTTGCCCAATTTCTTAAAAATTTATTTCAAAATGGACCGTTTGTATTCTATCGATTACACTAAGAAGGATAGTAAGATTGTAACATAAACCATTTTAAAACATAGAAATATATTGAAATTTTAATTTGCAAAAAGTTTTTCGAGCGGTTTCGATATATAATTTAAAAAAAGAGAGACAGAAACAACATAAATATTTTGTGGAATATTTTGTCACGTGCGACATGTCGCGTGCGACAAAGCTCAATATATCAAATAAAATCTACTTAATATTTTTTAATCAAACAAAATGCATTTTTTAGATGAATGAATGCATTACATTTCAAAATAAATTATAGCAAAGTACTCGTTCACGTTTTGCCGAAATTAGTGTTAGAGCTGGTCGCCGAAAAAACGACTTCTATCTGAGTCGCGTGCGAATGTCTTGATTATTTTAAATTATCTTGAAAACGAACAATTTCCCAAAATCAACCAAAGCATCAATTATAGTGCTAATCAAGACCCATAAGTTTCCCCTTTTGTCACAACAAAATAATGTTTGGGCATATGTTTTATTCCACTTTGAATGCGTACGAATGTCGCATTCAACATTAGAGAATTACCCATATGTATAAATATTTTTTTATGTATAATTATTAGAAATAATCTAATATTAAACAACTTAAATGTAAGATTAATAGAATACAAATTGAAAATAGGTGCAACAAACTGGGGAAAACATCTCGATAAATGTGAATAAATGATAAGATAGCCTCGATATGATCGAAGCTTAATGCCTAAAAAAACAAATTTTATTGTTTTTAAATTAAAAAAAAAACAACAAAAACAAAAATCGCACAGACTCGTATCGACGAGTATTTTCTGCACACGGTCGGCGGCGTGCAGTTGCCAGTCGCCATTGGGGAATCACCTGCCTCCACCTGACTGTGCTTCCCCTCCCCTCTCCCCCCTCTTCTGGCCCCTCGGCGCATCTCTCTGCCACCGCTTCCGCCGCTAAAGCGAATAAAAGCTTCAATTAGCGGCGCAAATCAAAGTCTGAGCCGCTCTAATGCCGCCAGACAACGGCGGACAACAAAAATCCGAAACGGAAACCGAAACAGAAACAGAACCAGAATCAGAAACCAAAACCAAAAACCAAAAAAGAAGCAGCAGTTCAAGTGGCCCCCAAATTCTCAACTTCAGTCCCCTCCCCCTCTAAATACGTCATGATAAAACAAAAAAAAATATATATAAAAACAAAGTTGGAAAAATGTTAAAGCCGCGTGTCCAGTGACGTTGCGGGCATTAAATTGATAGAGAGGCAAAAGCGATGGCAACATAAACAACAAAATTGTTGCTGCCAGCTAATGGTTGATTGGTGTTGGGGATGGGAATGGGGATGGGAGAGGGAAGTGGGGGTGGTGGTGGTGGTGGTGGTGGTGGTGGTGGTTGGGGTGATGTTGGGTGATGCGGTGGCTCGATGGCGGTGTCGGTGCTGCGATTTTTTGCCATTGATAGAAAAACAATTTTTCTACTCCATTTCACGCGTTCAAGGCAACAAGCAAATGGGCGCATGCCAGGCGTGGCAGAGCTTAGCATAAAATAAGTAGAGGGAAGAGGCAGCTAGCCAGTGAGGCAGGTGGAAAGAGGGAGGCGGGCATCAGTCTCGAAGCGCTCGGCAGCGTAAAGATGCCGCCAGACCGATAAACGTTAGAAATGAAATAACAATAAAAAACCATTTTTTATATATCGAACAGAATTGAAACTCGCATATCTCTCTCTCTCTCTCTCTCTTTCTCTCTCTGTCACTCTCGCCATCTCCATCTCGCTCTCTTGCACTCCAGTTGGCGAAAGTTTAGCGTTGTGTGTGACCCAATTTATTGTTGTTGTTACCGTTCAGTGACTTTTTTCTTGCAATATAGTTCTCTAGTTTTGATTTGTAAATTGTGCAAACAAATCGAGACTCACAAAAATATTATAGCAGCCATATCCGAAAGCATTCGCCTGATAAACATAAAGTTGCAAATATTCAACAGTTCTTTTAGATAATTATTGAATTTTGTATTTATGGAGTCTCTAACAGAGCAGCTTCTCTCAGCGATCGTCTCAGTGGTATACAGTGTTGGGCATTGTTCGCATTCAAGTTCCGAGAATGCTAAACACTTTTGTCAACACTCTTAAGCCCAATACAAGTTTTCGGCGTTTTATGGCAATTTAATGACTAACTCGAATAATGAATATGCGATCATATTCACACACACACTAAACAAACTTAGCACAACTACACACAGTTTCAAGTGACCTACAGTGAGTACATTGACGTCTAACCGAGAGGGGGATTTCAAAGACCCTGAATATCCGATAACCTGATTCGCAAACTAAGGTCAAGCTTTGGATAAACCCTCGCTTTCAAATAACTATCTGTAAATATACTATTTGAAGACTTCTTCACTTTGCGAATAATAGACGCAGTTGATAAAGGGTATTTTTAAAAAGAGTCATACTTCTAAGTATAAAGTGTATTTAGTTAATGATAAATATAAAATATTTATTATAAAATTTTATCGAATACTAATATTGAACCAACCCACACAGAACCGGTATACATTTTTATTTAATTTCGCTATATACTCGCATTTTATAAAAAATACTCTTTAAAAGGTAAAAGTGTAGGGACGTAAAAGTGTAAAAGTGTGAAGAACGATATTCAATTAATATATAAACGATTTTCTGAAACATATTTCGGCATTTGGTACTGACCAAAAAATGTGTTTTTATTAGGTATACAATGTCTGAACCTTATTTTTCGAATAATTTATTTAATGTTAGTCCAAATTTTGGAGCGAGTTTTAAATCGAAATGGTAAAATCGTGAAAACAAAATTCGAGTTGTCTATTAAGATTTCTAAGTGCTTGCTTTTAAATAAATCTTTGCCTTAAACATGTTTATAGCACTTTTTTTAATTCGATTTTATTGGTTTACTATATTCTCAAAAATCGAAATGTTGAAATCTTTAAAAAAAAAAAAGAATCCAGTCTTCGGAGATATTGTCAAAGTAAAATTATCGGGTCAAAGTTGTTGAAAATTATCTCCGCGAAAGTCGAGCTGTCGAGGGGAATAATATACATATATTAAGTTTCTTCTTTTAGTTAATCAATGTATTAAGAATAATAAAAACACTAAGAATCTATTTAACGTGGTTTATTTTTATCTAGTTTAAGATCTATTTTGGACTCAATTTTGATTTGGGATCAGAGAATCGAGTTAAGTGATTTAAATGTATTCCCATTCTCTGTATTGTTTATCAGCCTCTGGCAGCTCAAAATCTGTTTCTGGTTTTGAATCAAACAAAAAAATCCCCATTGGAAGCTGGGCCCAACAAAGACGTTATATGATCATCTAAAAGTTGATAATGTCTCCGATTTGTTGTTTGTGTTTTTTATGAACTCATCAGTAAGCAAACGACGCTTTATGTTTGTTGTTTCACTGACAGTGCTAGAAAACAAGTTAAACGAGAATTCGCGGCAGAGGAACACAGGCCGAGTCTGGCCCAAAAAAACACAAAATCATTTAAAAAAAAAACCTGAACAAAATTCAATTTCTTCTCAAAAAAAAAAAAAAAAAAATATAAAGAATAGAATAATAATACTTTATAATCAGTAGCTTAATGCCGAGGCAGATGTTGGCAAAGCGCCTACACCGACGCCGACGCAGGCGTCGCAGTCGCAGTCGCAGCCGGGAGCTAATCAATAAAGCGCGTTAATTATTGTTTGGTTTAAAGCTTGATTACAACACCAGCGAGGAGCTTAGAACGCCAGTGAACGCTTAACGTAAAACATACGCGCGTGTAGTCAAAAAAAAAGCGAAAAACAATAACAAAATATAAAAAAAAACACTGCGAACAAAACAGGCCAAAGACTTTGAAAACTGCGGACAATAAAAGTCGCCAGCGGCCAAAAACGCGCTCATTGCGTGCGCTGTTTTCGCAACGGTAAATTACCGCCGAACACAGTGGAACTGAGGACACAGCAGGACAACTGAGATATATATATATACATATATATATTTGTGCAGACATATATAAACACAAACGAATATCAGATACAGATACATCGGCAGGATGAGGATGCGACACGCATTTGCTGGATTAATTGTGTGCTGGCTGGCAGTTTGTCAACCACAAGGTAAATATTTTTCTGCCAATGACAACAGTAACAACAACAGCAACAACAATGCAAACACTGGCTAGATAGGATAATGAGACCAAAACACACGCACACACAAGCACACACACACACACACACACACACACACACACCTACTCTCTTTTTTGGGGGATTTGATATTTCAGCAATAATTGCAAAATTATCGCTGGATTTGACGCCTACGTGCAACGCATTCTGACAGTACGCCAGAAATGAGAATTACATTGACAACAACAACTTCAAAATGAGCAGCGTAGCAGGGTAGAGGATAATGACAATGCCTGGCAACCCTGACACACACACACACACATAGACCAGGCTCTCGAATTGAATAGTTGCTCAAAAAAGCCAAGTGATATTGAGCGCACATCATTGGTTTTGAGGGGGAAATTAACGAAGAATGCTTTAATAGCACCGAAATGTGCATTTCTATACTAAAACCTGCAATATTTAAGACAAATATGGATCGAACGTAACGAGGATATGCTAACTGGTCTAACTGATTGGAAATTATTGTGCAACTTCTTCTTCTTTTAGACAGTTTCTCATTCTTATCCTTAAAGGCTGGTTGTATTTGTCGTTAAATATTTCGACTACTGAACATCTATTTATAAACAATTTAACTTCTGATTGTCAATATAGCTTTTTTTGAATAATTTGTAAAGTAATTTAGAGATTCTTTTGGGAATGCAAATTCCCAAATCCGGTTTGTGTTTATAGTTATTAAGTTGAGCTCATCTGTTTTGTAATAACTAAATGTTATCTTTGTAGCTTCAAGCAAGCTGTGAAAAACAATTATATGGACATAAAAATAAATTGTTTGTGGAAGCTTTAAAATGTTAAGAATCTTTGGAAGCTTTCAAATTACACCGTCACCTCCTACTTTTAATTTTTTTTTAAATAATAAATCTTTGAGAATTTAATGAAGCTTAATGATTTTTTTAACAGCTCAGTTAACTATCGATTTGACGTTCGAAAATTTGAAATATCGTAGAAAGCAATTTAACTATTTATTTAATTTTTTTATGGCATTGGGAAACCTTAAAAAACATAAATTTTTAAAAAGAAGCGCATGTAGGAACTTTTTCCTGTTTATCACTCCAAAGCAGATAAAAGTTCACAAATACCTTGTGTGGATATGCCACAGTTTCTAAAAAAAATAATAAAAATAAAGAAAAGAACATTCTTGGCAAAGTTTAACAAAACGCCAAAGAACAAAAAGCGAAAAAATGTAAAAATAATAATAATAATAATAATGGTAGGAAACCGAGCGCACATTTAATGATATTCAAATTAGAAATCGTCTAAGAAAGAAATAAAGACGCAAAAACAAACAAGGAAAAGAAGCGAGTGATGCGAGTGGAACAAGTTTGAGGAGTTGAGCTGTTTGCCGTTGTTGCTGCTCTTGCTGCTGTTGTGGGCGAGGGGGATTTCAAATGCACGAGGCTCGCTGATATGTTTACCTTCAATATCACGCAACAAACAACAAAGTTTCGCCAGGTGGGCGAAAACTTTTCCATTCAACATTTTGGTCGCATTTCCGTCTCCCTCGCACTCGCACTCTAACTCATATTTTATCTCTTTGTCTAGCTGATGCACAGTTCGCGCCATTTGGCGGTCAGGCGTACGGAGGCCAGCCTGGATTCATCGGAGGAGGTGGCGCTGGACGTGGCCGCCAAGGGTCCGTCTCGCGGGCAAACACGAACGCCTACGAGCGCCAGGTGGACTTCGGCAACAATGTGGAGTACACGCAGGGTCTGTCCAACTCGCGGGCCGTGACGCGCCAGAACGGACAGCGCGTGGTCGCCGACAGCCAGGCGCGCACTCGGGACGTGGATCTCGGGGGTCTGCAGATCGGCAACACGCTGACGCGAACGCGCACCAACGCGAACGGCGCCGTTTCCGGCGGCATTGCGAACCAGTTCCGCGTGGGCAACCTCGGCCTGGGCGCCTCCCTCTCGCCCGACAACCTGCGCCAGGGCTTCGGCCTGCAGCGCGGCGCCGACGGCAACGCGCGCCTCGGCCTGGGACTGCTCAGCCTCGACCTGGACAACAACGTGCAGCGCAGCAACAGCCTCGGCCAGGCGCAGGTCAACGCCCAGGGGCGGGGAGCACGTGTCGGCTCCAACAGCAACTCGAACACGAACACCCAGCAGTTCGGGGGCGTCAATGTCAGGGAGACGGTGAGCAACTCCAACGCCTACGGACGCACCCGCAACGGACAGACGTCGGCCAACGCCGGCGGCTTCGGCGGCAACGCGCTCACCCAGGGCGCCACCTACGGCGGCTTCCCCCGCCAGCGTCGCGCCCCTCAGCAGCAGCAGCAGCAGCGTGTCTACCAGCAGCAGCCACTTGTCGCCGCCAATCGCCGCCAGCTGCGTCGTCCCAAGCGTCGGGCTCAATTCGTGCCGTTCGGTTACCCGCAACAGAACTACAACAACTTCGGCTACAACAACTTTGGCGGCTTCGGCGGCGGCAGCTTCCAGAACACGGAGCGACCACGTCGCCAGTTCGGGCGTCCCGGCAACAACTTTAACTTCGGGTTCCCGCAGCAGACAGCAAGGTGGCAAGAATCGCGGCAGAGTGCAGTCGTCCGGCAACGCGGGCGCCCAGGGCGGACCCGGGTTCAACCAGCAGGCGGGCAGCAACAACTTCGCCAACCAGAACGCGGACGGCTCCCAGAACGGGGGCAGCAGCAGCATCGGGTCCAACCTGCCCGAGAACGGCAGCAGCGGACAGGTGAGCTCCGCTAGCACGAACCAGCAGAGCGGCCCGGGCTCCCAGTCGCAGGCGCTGAACTACGATGGCGAGGGTCAGCAGGCGTCCATCTCGAATGCGAACGCGCAGCACACGCAGGTTGGCGGCCGGGAGGCAATTGGCTCGAACAGCGGCTCGAAGGCGACCAACAACAACGCCGGCGGCAGCTCGACCAACATCGCCAACACGGACACCCTGGTGGTCCGGGACGGCAACCAGCAGACGGTCACCTCCGGCGCCAACAGCCAGTCCATCTTCCAGGGCAACGCGGCGGCCAACACGGCGGCCAACATCAGCTCGCAGCTGGGCCCGAACGGCTCCGTCACCAACTCGGCCTCGAGCAGCGCCACCGCCACGAACGGCCAGTTGGCCAACGCCAATGCCAGCGCCAGCTCCGGAGGACCCGGAGGCAATGCGGCCGGATCTGGTGCCAATGCAGCTGCCAGTGGTGGCAACAATCGCAATCGCGGCGGCGCCAACTCCAATTCCAATGTCTTCGGTGGCTTCGGATTTGGCCGTTAGTTGAACACCCTTTACTTTAACTGGTTTTTTTTTTAATTGATGGTCACTCTAATTTTACCTTAATTATTTTTTTTTATTGACAACGAATCACTTTAAGCACCTGAATAAAATGTATTTGTTAATTTTGAATTTGACTTGCACCAAATGGGACACAATGGAAAAAGGTGAACAGAGTTCTCAGAATTCTCTGTTCATTTATGTAGAGTATTTTCCACAACTTCACTAATCACACTTACGCACAGTTTGTGGTTTGTTTGGGTATTCACAATTTTGTAAACATATATTATTTATTCCTTTTGACTGATATTTATTTTAAGTACACAGAAAAATATTCATTTTAAAATTCGTGATTTCCATGCTTTTCAAAACCGAAACAAACATCGCTTCCGGTTCCAGTTCCGATATGTCCCGAAACAAATGTTTTGGTAAAAGGTTCTATTTCGGCTCTGGTATAAGTACCTGTAGGTACCGGTTTTTTTTTATGATAAAAAACAAATACATATATTTTAACAGATAAGTACATAT
>JBAMBJ010003246.1:0-35455 GCA_037043495.1 Drosophila recens | reverse complement strand
AATTACATTGGTTGCACCCCCATTTCAAATATTATTAAATACATCTTGTGATGAAACTTGATCCATAAATGCGAAATATTAATTGAAAAATTGTAAAACAAATTGAAAAATTATAATTTTTCGACAATACATTTTACAGACTTTGTGACATAGTTATGGGTACGGTATAACCCCTTGTAAGGGTATTAAAATAATAAAGAGAGCCAAGCACAAGCTTACACTATAAAGTGGATAACGGTTTCAAATCAACGCAGCTATAAAATCAATTAGAGTTATTTTTTGTGAGGCGAGATGGTTGAGATGAGTAAGGTGAATGGGTTAGAGTTTATGGCATAGAAAATAATAGAGAAAAACGCTTCCAAATATGAAACTTAATAAAAAATAAAATAAAATAGTTTACTGGTATCCTTTGGATTTTACTGAAATTCATTTCAGCCAAAAAGTATGCAACGAGATTAAAAATTTCAGAGAATAAGTTTAGGATTTCAATAAAATTAAATTGGAAAAAAAAAAAGTTTACATAGTATATGGAATGATATAAAAATTCCAAATCAAATTCCGATGAAGAGCAAGAATTTTAGTGTATATAAAAATATATATTAAAATTACACTGATTTTCCTAGATTTTCACATTTCTTTGTAGTTGTTGCGATAATTTCGATATATTTAAATATTTATAAATTCTTAACTGGATTCTAAATTATTGTCAGTCAATGGAAATATTTGAAAATCTTTGCTGGAAAATTTCCTATTCTAAACATAAACCATCTGCACAAACACGCACAGTGAGCTACTGATATCCTCGTACTCGTACTTGCTTTTCTTTTTGTGGCTGTTATTTTGTTGCATATTGTTATCATCATACTGGAAGTAGAACGAGTTCACTCTTACCTTCTTTCTGTGTTCCATATCACTCGCTTGGCTTGAACGGCGCGTGGGCTGCCACCTGGTCAAGTGGCTGGTGGTTGCTGGTTGGAGCTTCGACTTGGAGGCGGTTCAGTTCGGTTCGGTTCGGTTCGGTTGCCTGTCCATCAAATGCCATCAGTGCAGCATTGCTTTGGTTTTTCCACAATTTCGTGCCCGGCTCCAGCTTTGGCTGTGGCTGAGACTAGTCCTTGTTCATGTCCTGCTCATCGTTGTCTTTTTTGTTTTGTTGTCTTATATTTGTTTTCCTTTTGCCTCGTTGCTTGCTTGTTTGCCTATCTCATGCTGCTGTTATTGTCCATTGTCCATTGACCATTGTTGCTATTGCTGCTGTTGTTGCTGTCGTTGCTGGCTGGCCGCCCTATTTATGTACATGTCGCATTGCATTGCATTCTTGAAGGGGCAGCCAAATGATTATACTCGAGGCCAATGTGACGTCACGAAAAAGGGATTTCTTTTCGTTTTCCTACATTCCTTGGCGATTTTCTGCATCAAAAGGGCTTTCTATGCAATCATACATACATACACACAAACAACAAATTCGTATAAGTAATAAATAATGTTTTCTTGTCAACAAATCATCCACGAGTTGTCGACATTCTCAAATATTTTGCATTAATTTCACTGTGAGAATGATGATACCATAAATATATGTATAAGCCAGATTCAAGTTTCGTTTTTGATGCGATATCTTTGAAATTAAATTTAAAACTGACTACAGATAAACAACTTTCATTTTTTGCTCACAAAAAGTCCATAGGAAACTGTGCTGTTGACCTATGAGTATATTGAAAAATAACTTGAATATATTGCACTCAAGTGTGTTTATACAGAATTGAGTATAAGCTGAAATCGAAATTGGCCTGATAAAGGACTTTTGCCTCTTATGAATGTTATTTAACAATTGGTTTGTTGTATGGTCGCCTTGCCAACAATAAAGATTCACACACACACACACACTCACACACACACATACGCACTCATAAAGTTTTTCTTTCTCTTGCACACACACACGCACACACACACACATGGTGGCGCCCCAGAAACGCGCAGAGCATTAAATTAATTGTGGGAATATCTCAAGGCGGCCTCGACGAACTTCGCCTTTGTTGTCAGTAATTTGTTGCTCTGCTCGTTGTTGTTGTTGCTTTTTATATTTAAGCGGGACAGCTGCGACTGAGGCGCGTCAACATGATTAACGTTATATTATGAAAATTTACAAGTGTGCGTGTGTGTATATGTGCATATGTGTGTGTGTGTTCCTTGGTCGCTGTGTAGTTTATAAGCCTCAACTGGCGCTCAGTTGCCTCAGTTTCAGGCTCCTCGTGCGTTTTTAAATAAATGCGGGCATATGCAATACCCTGTACATTGAGCTGATGAGCATATGGGCATATCCGCATATTCAAACGAAAAAGCCCAAAGTTTCTTAAAACAATTTGTTTTTATTAAGTAAGAAAGATATACAATTCCAAAGATTTGAACCTGAAATATTTATACGAAATCGTACTAAGATTAACTTACATCTTATAGCATTTTTATTTAAGTTAATTAATTCAATTAATTAATTTTATTTTCCGTCCTTAATGTATTTTTATTAAGATATTACTAAATCAAGTCAACTGAATAAAAAATTACGCGTAAATTGTAATTGTAATTTAGCCCTGCAATCACAAAAAAATGTAAAAAATATTTGTTAAACAGCAAATAGTTAAATATTAATAAAAAATTAAAGTAACTGAAACCTAAAGATTAAAGTTCTCCAAAATAATGTCCATGATATTTTTTAGAAATCTAATTTATGGAAATCAAATCAAATAATTAGGTTTATTAGGCACAATTAAAGCGTAATTAATTTGAGTGAAATGCAATTGAATAAATAAACTGTTTAATTTGTATAAATTATATAATTTGTACTTATATATGTACATTAGAGTGGGTCAATTTGTATGGACCAAAAAAACGCACCTTGCGGGTATAAAAATCTTAATCTACGGTGAATTTTAAGAAGATTTGCCCAAGAAACTATAGGTCTAAAATCATTTTCGAGCTTCCGATTTTTAACGAGAAACTTTGCATATTTTTTTGTCATTTTAAACACGCTTAGATACCTAAGCGAGAGCATAAAAAATGTATTGTTTCACTTAACATTTTTTCAGGAAAATTAAAAATTTTTAAAAATAAAATAAAATATTAAAAATTTATTTTTATAATTTTTTTTACATTTAAAAAAATATTTTTTTATAAATAAAATGGAAAAAAATTGGCATTAATTTGCGTTTGACCGTTAATTTACGCCCTTTTTAGTGCCACGCCCACTTTCATTTTTTTTTTTCAAAAAATGCTTTGAAGTGTTAAGAATATATAGATCAAGTTTCAGCCCGATATCTAACCTAGTTCAAAAGTTACAGATGTTTGCCACCAACATCGGCGTAAATTAACGGTCAAATGCAAATTAAAGCCAATTTTTCCATTTTATTTTTTAATTTTTTATTTTTTAAATTAAATTTAAATTTTTAATTTTTTATTTTATTTTTTTATTTTAAAAAATTTATAATTTTCCTGAAAAAATGTTAAGTGAAACAATACATTTTTTATGCACTCGCTTAGGTATCTAAGCGTGTTTAAAATGACAAAAAAATATGCAAAGTTTCTCGTTAAAAATCGCAAGCTCGAAAATGATTTTAGACAGACCTATGGTTTCTTGGTCTAATCTTCTTAGAATTCACCGTAGATTACGATTTTGATACCCGCATTGGGCCGAACAAAATTGACCCACCCTAATGTACATATTTGCAAACAATTTAACTGGTAATGCAAATAAAATTAAATGGCTAGAGGGTATTCTGCGGTCGGACAGTCTCTGCCAAGGGACGCAACTCCTGCTTGTTTTTTATAATTAATTGACACATGTGCAACGGCAGCGGCAGCGGCGGCATGCCACGCCCTTTGCACCCGAAAACGCCCATGTCGCCAGCGGGCAGCTTCCATCAACACTTGGCGCATCGCATTAACTGTTATTATTATTTATTATTATTTTCGCTGGGTTTTCATGCCCACTCTTTCTTTATTTTTCACTGTTTATGCTGCTGTTGTTGTTGTTGTTGTTGCTGTTATTGCTGGTGCTTTCGTGCGATTTTCCTTCTCATTTTATTTTTCTTTTTTATTTCGGGATGCGCAAATAATTAAACTAAAGCGGCCTCGGCGCGGGCAGCGGTCGCTGTTCTGGGAATCGCCGCCAATTCATTTTGCCGCATTTTAAATGCTGAAAGTCATTTACAAAAAAGGGATCAAAAGGATATCAACAGCGTTGGCAAGGATGCATCAGCTGGGCAGCCCGACCTTGTATGTGTGTGTCTTCCTCTCTCTCTCTCTCTCTCCCTCTCTCTCTCTCTCTCTCTGTATGTGTGTGTGTGTGCGTGTGTACGAATGTGCGTTTACTGAAAATTTATTGTTTTTGCCATTAGCGCTGGCAAATGCGTCGAACGGGCAGACGTTAACAGAGATGGCTACAAAAAAAGGGAGAGAAACAGAAAGAGAGAGAGAGAAAGTGAGAAAAGAGAGATAAATAGCAAGCGAGCGAACGTCGTTAATGTGCGAATATTCATTAAGCGTATTGTGAAGATATCCCCAACCAAAAAACGCCCACTTTTTGTTAATTGTAAACAAATGTCAAGTGAATAAGACAATTTAAGCGGCTGACATTAATGAAAATTATAAGAAAAACCAGAGTGTAAAAAAAATAAAAGTGTTAAAAAAAAAAATATTGCTCATCAATATGGGAATTCATATTCATCCACCACGTTAAGTTTGTGTTGTCTGCGAGTTTGCAATTTGATAGAATCCCGTAAATTGTGATCAAGTGTTTACTACGAGAATTTAATTGCTAAGTAAGACTTTCATATTTCATAAAATTTTTAGCAAGCAATTGCATTTGCGTTTTATCGTTTGCCGAAAACATGTGGCCACAAATTAGAGAATTGTATATCCCTCTTGAAAGCAAGGGTCTGGTGTTTAACTTTATGTTAATTGCATTGAAATACTTAATTGATTGAGAAAAATATTTAAAACATAAATGAAATTCGATTAACGTAAGATTTTGAGTATTTTTAAAATTTAAATGGTTTTAAATTTGAATCATATACTCACAATAATTTATGAAAACTTAAAAAAAAAATGTGGCATAAGAAGTGGCGTTAATTAACGGTCAAGTCGTCCGGTTTCAGGCAAATGCAATAATAGATAATATTTTGTTCCTCAAATTTTGAAATATTTGCAGACAAAGAAACCAAAATTACAATATGATACATAATATTATATTAATTAATTTAAAAAAATTTATTAAAATGTAATTTAAAAATAGAATTCTCTACACGTGACGATAAAAGCACCCTAATTAGCGATATTACATTTTGTACCAAGGGATACTAAATTTACTTAAACAAAGTGATAATGTCTGAAATTATGTAATGAAGGATTACTGTAGAGGATGATTCTAACCCAAACGAATTCAATTTAAAGAATTGAAGCCATTGCCATCTTTAGCGCATTCACAAACGCCTGCTCCGACTATCCACGAGCGTTCATCTCTTTGGTTCAGGTGCTTAATGTTTTAACTGAATTGTTTGGAAACCGCCCGATGCTCATTAGCCAATTGTCCGGCTGGTCGTTTGTCTGGCCATTAACCAGCTTCAACTTTAGCTGTATTGGCGCCAGTGAATCTCGTTCAGCGCCCTTACCTTGTTCCTCCTCCCCTGACCTCGGTTGACCCAAAACTTTTACCACTTGCTGGGCATTGTTGTCGTTTTTAAAATCGACGCAGGTCTGGGCTTGTGTTCGGCACTGGAAGACATGTAAGTGGATCGGGGATGGGTTCTGGTCGTAGTCGTGGTCCTGTACCTGTCTCTGGGCTGTGACTTCAGCAATTAAACACCGGGCGGTCTGGGAGCGTGACAAGGTGACCAACAGCCATCGAAGTTCGTTGGCGGCGACAATCAATTTACCTGGCGCCAAACGGTGGATGGACCAACCAGTCTTTGAGCAAAGAGAGAGAGAGAGACAGAGAGAGAGAGAGAGAGTGAGGGAAGGGGAGTTGTCTGATAAATGAGAAAAGTTTTAATGCCGGGCGCTCAGGTCGGCTCATTGGCATTTTTACGATGTCGGCGTTGGAAGCGCCGTCCTGCTAGGCCCAGGACAAATAGGCTACAAATGAGACGAGCCCGGGATGCTTAATAGAAAAGCGCAGCGTATGCAAGATGAGTGAGCTGGATGGCCGACACAGGAGACGGGGAGAGACAGAGGAAGGGGACAAGGACAACAGACCCGCCGGCCGAGTGGGGCACTTAAAACTTTTTAGCATGCAACCGCGGACGCTGCAGCTGCAAACTTTTTCGGCCAGCCAAACAGGACTCGGACACGGACCAGGACACGGACGAGTCCTGGATGCGGACGGAGACGTAGACGTGAGCAAAGGGCGTTGGCAGGGACCGCCGGCAATTAAATGCACAGCAACAAGCTGAAGAGCCATCTCTGATATGCACAATGTTTGCAGTCCTGGCAACAAGCTAAACGAGGCTATAGAAATACTCTACATGGCAGATTAATCATACATTTATTAATCAATAGTTAACTGCTGTTCATTAACCATAGACGGCAAGCTTAAGCTCCGCTTAAGGTTTAAATCATCAGCTTTAAAACTGTTTTATTACTCTGCTAAACAGCTATCTTGTAGCAATTTTGGCAGCTCACTGTGGACTCTTTAATTTGAGCTTTGATTAAGCTAATTAATTGAAAGTTTGCTTCAAAGCGATTTTCATTACGGAGATCAATTTAAAAATCTGTTTATAGCTTAGTTGTAACGCATTACATATCTCTTTCATATTGTGAAGCTTACTGTCACTTTATTATTGTAAATATTTGATGGTTTGCATTTAATCTTAAATTTACAACAGGTCAGAGTTAGCGCATCTCGGCTTCGGCTGACTGTAGCTAGACTGAAGCTTACTTTTTACTTAATTTTACAGCTCCAAGTTATTTAGGCCAGTTCAAATTACACTTTAACTCCAAGTCCACAGAAAAAAGGTAATGCAAACTTTATAGACTGTCTGCAAATTACGAGCAGCTAAATACTTAAAAGTATGCTAAGTATATTTCTATCATTTTTTAAAATTTAAAATAGGTTTGCTACTTATCCGAATTCTAAGTATATGCAAGATATTGTATGAAATAGAGTATTAACAATGTTTTTGTGCGTCAAATGCCGCCGAACCGCTGAGTGCGGAAACCTAAAAAAATCACATTTCTCCAAAAATGGAGGGAAAAAAGTAGGAACGTTACTGTCGAGCTGCTCGACTTTTAAATGCTCAGCACCCGTGTCTTCGCAGTCGTTCAATTCAATCATCACAAAAAATTAAAACAAAATGAATACCATACTAAGTAAAAAAATGTTTAATAGAAATAATAAAAACCACAACAACGACAACACATCATTGTTTTAAGCTCGGGTCGTCATGATCATATGCGAAAACTCAACTCATATTCCTACTCAAATAAATGATTGATTCCATTTTGAAACTCGCTTTAATTTTCAGTGTTTTCTTGTTTTTACAAATAAAAAAGTTAGCATAGGTAAATTGTGAATGTCTTATCACTTAATTTATAATCGCATAATTTTCCGATCTAGTTGAATTTTCATCATAAGCCCAAACATCTCAAGACAATACTAGATTGGAAATTGCTCTAGTCGCTCAATTCTCTTGCTCCGTTTTAATTTGCGTGCACAACATGACGAACAGAAATTGTCACATATTCAAAAGCCCCTGCATCCATTTGAGTACTGGGCCGAAAAAGAGACCCTAAAACTGTGAAAGCGTCTGACTGTTGACCGACCGCCCTTGCAATTTTTGGTGACCAGCGAACGCAGCAACAAAAGCGTGACAAAAAACGTGACCGAAACTTTTTGTCGGGTTTGGATGGTTTTTGGGGGGCGCCTCCGTCTCCGCCTCCGCTTGGTGGCGGGTTCGTGTCTGTGCTAGTGGCGGCGCCAACAAATTTCAATAAATTACAGTTACATTTGCCAAAGTCAGCAACGAAGGATGCGTCGTCCCGCCGCGTCTCTGGGTCGTTCTGCTCGCTTAATGGCTCCGCCGTCAGCTCTTTCTCCTCCCCATTTCCCCCTTTACTCCCTTTACTGCCCCGCATCCTCGCCGTTGAATGCATAATTCAATTTGTGTTAAAGTTTTGTGAGTGCGTGGCACTCGCGTTGTCGCCGGCGGCCCTCGTAATGCGGCACATAATTCAAACCAAATTCCAGTGGGTGCGACCCCAAGCCCCGAGGCGTCTACGATGCGTCGTCTACTCTATGGATTGATGGGTCTGTGTGTCTCAGTCAGCGCATATACTCTGATTGTCAAATTATATTAGATATTATCATCTAATAGTGAATCTGTAATGTCATTCCCTTGGTTACTTCATTTACCATTCAACAGATCAGCAGAATTGTTGTTTGGGCATTAGTTGATTGAATGACAGGGACTTGGATAAGTTAGCATATTTAAAGTAACATTGACTGTGACAGTAGCTGCTGTAGAAACATTTGTAGCAGCAAATAACAGCATTATTATATGTTTTTACCAGCAACAGTGATTACGACAATATCAGGATCAGTAACTGTGAGTAAAGTAAGAGTAACTTTGAAAGTAACACTAACAACGACGGTAGAAATAAGAGTAACAGTCACGGTAACAGTAATAGTAGCAGTAAAAGTAACAGCAACAGTAACAGTGACAGCAACAGTAACAGTAGCAGTAGCAGTAGCAGTAACAGTAGCAGTAACAGTAACAGAACACTCGAAATTGTTGACATTTGAGTACAATTTGAAAGGCCATATCTGTGGATCAGTAAATGGAAACCTCATCTGATTGATCCAGTCATTATGTGTGATTTAGTCAGTCATTATGATTTAGTCAGAGCTGTAAAATTGACCTTCTCTTCACAATTTGATTTTCTACAGTCTTAAGTGGACTTTACTTTAAAGATAGTCTAATTATTTGGGTAAGAGATCGGAGGAGATGTTTCCGAAAGAGGTAGTATCAGTTCCTGTTGATGTGTTGTTGAGTTGCAACTGTTGGAAAATTGTTTTTTTTTTTTATTTTACTTTATTTTTTTTTTGAAAATTTTTATCTATTTTGGGTACTCGTGAGTGCAGCACGTGAATACCAAGTGAATAAATGTAACAGCTTTGGCGTAACGCGTGTGGCGGCCATAAATCAGAGGCTGGAGCCGGAGCTGGAGCCCAGCAACTTTGGAGCTGATTACGTAGCCAGAATCGAGTCGAGGAGAGACAAGACCAGGCAAGGGATGCCATGGGGTGGCGAGGAGAGATGAGATGAGGCGAGCCGAGCCGAGTCGAGACAACAACGAAACTAACAATTTTGTGGGCTAACTGTGACGATGTTGCCGATTTTACGCTACATTTGCCGCACGATTGTCGCTGATGGGTCTCGGGTCAAGGGGGAATGGGAGGGCAGGAGAGGGGAGGAGTAGGAGGAGGAATACGGAAACGGATGTGGAACTGGAAACTGGAGCAACTAGCGATGCTAGACATTGTCTGACCAGGGTCCGCTTGTTGTTGCCCATATTACATACTTGAGTGCACTTATTTATTTGCTTGTATGTCAACCTGCATCCGTGTGTGTGCCGGTGTGCGTGTGTGTGTGTGTGTGTGTGTGCCATTTTTCTATTTTGCGATTTCAATTTGTCTATTGTGCGGCACGGCCAGCAGACAAATGACTGAACCAAGAGAAGGCAGAAGAAACAGCAAACCCAAACCCAAACCCAAACCCAAGCCCAGGTCAGACCACAGCAGACCAGACCAAGTAAGGCGTATATCAAAAGGCCAAAGGCAAAAGGACGCCCAGCTCCTGTTCTTGATTAACCTATTATGATCATTTGATTGCTCGATTTAATTTGCCATCGTTTATTTTTTTTACTTTTTGTTACTATCCTTCTCTTCCTTTCCCTTGAAGAGCAATCGGAAAGTCAAGTCACAAGAAAAAAGCAAGAAAACTTATTTTTATTTTACTTGACTTTATTTTTTCTTCTCGAAATTGAATTTCTTTGATGACTTTTTGGCCTGCACAATGTCCGGCTCGTATTGCATTCAACAGACAACAACAACATCAATTGACCCTAAATTCATTTTCATTATAAGCCCTGGCCTTTCACCCCTCCTTCCTTCCCTCTTACACTCTTTCTCTTATTTTTATTGATAAGCTCCCAGCTGAATTCGAGCTGTGGTCCAGCTTTTGTTGGGGTCATTTATATTTTTGAATTAATTTCCGTTTTTATTGTTGTCATTGGTTATTGTTGTTCCTTAATATAATTATGCCTTTTTCCATTTAGCTAACATGCATAGCAATTTGTTAAATTTTACTCCCTTCACCCCCTTCCAACCACTACTTAATGAACTTAACTTAATGAAATAAAATATTACACTAACTATTGAGATGGTCTTCGATATTTAATCAAGCAGCTGTAGAGAAATTACCAATACCGATAGTAAGTATTCTAGTAGTTTTTAAATATTTTTACAATTTAAACAATTGTGGGAAAAATGTAAACCTATATGCTCTATTGGGTATTTAATAAATCTTGCAGGGTATTAAATAAATCAAAAGCTGATTAAGTGCTATTTTTCACGCATAAATAAATTAAATTTGAATTATTGAACAGCAACATCTACAATAATAATAGCACCAAACTTCCAAAACAGCAGCACTCATTGAGAAACAATGACAACGAGAGGAGCTTCAAAAGTATTGTTGTACTTTTGTATAAGAATCAAATCCTAAATTTTTTCTGTATATAACATACATACGTCTTTATTCCCTGAGGCGAGATAGTAAGAATATCAAACTAGGACTAAAATGATGTGTCTTAATTTTTTATAATGTTTTTATTTTTTACCTTTGCTAAACACACACACAGATTACTATTATTTTTGATTACTATTCTAAAAAATCAGGAACAAATAATAATAATTATTAAATTAAATTTTAGTTTTATTTCTCTGATATTTAAATATATAATATAATTTATTAATTAATCTTTTAAGCTATTCCCAACTTTAAATCTTTTATTGCTTTTGGAAAATATCAGATATCTTAATAAGGAGTTGACAAACTTCTTGATGGACCCACACATTTTGATGAGTGTTGACTATTGGCATTCAACTGTCGTTAGCTGTTCGTAGGTTTTATGCCAATTTTTGTTGCTATTGGCAATTGCCAGTGGGCTTTTCAATCGACTGTGCAACATGGCGTATGCTTATCAAATTAACGAATTACGCGCTTCACAATGCCAATGACATTTCCCGTATGCGGTTGCAATAAATGATAATCGCACGGCCAGACCAAGTGCACAAAACACTCACACACACACACACAGAGAGAGAGAGAGCCAAAGTAGGAGAAAGGGAGAGTACTATGGTGGGCGCTGCGGTAACGGCGACCAAAAGTCGTAAATTCTGTTGCTGCCGCAGAAAAACAGGCAACCAACGAGCCAAATAAAGAGATAGAGAAGGAGCGAAAGAGAGAGAGAGAAAGCAACTGGCAACTGGCTGCAGCACAACAATGCAAACAATGCCACAAATGCACAAAATACGCCCGGCTGTATGACCAGAATCCCAAACTCACACCCACACCCACACCAACAGCAACAGCAACGACAGGCAACACTATGGCAATGCCAACAGCTCGGAGGCAACGGGAACGGCAACGGCAATGGCGCGTCAGGGACGCCGTTCGACATAATTAAAAGCGCGCACCGTTTACGCAATTAATGAACTCTCGCCAAATTAGGCTGCGGCAGCGCGACAAGCAAATGGCCAGGACGTTGAGAGCGTGGACGAACGTGGACGTGGACGTGAAGCAGCCCAGGATGTCCCCTCAATGACCGCCTGCGCTGCGGTTGCGGTTAGCCTCCCCTTTCGGCCCCTGCCCTTGCCACTGGCCCCGCCCCATTCCGCATTCCACATCAATGGGCGCGGGCGCAACGACAACGGTGCACAAAAACCGCCGCTTTTGCCGCATTGCAGGGCCTTTGTTGCAGATGGGCAGACGACAGCCACATTAATGGCCGCCAGTAAAACAAGAGTTGCCAACTCACCACCCTCACCCTCACCCTCCCTGTTCGTCCATTCAATCCCACGCTACGCGCCCTCTAAACAGACGTCTGCCATCTAAGCACTCCTGAGTCCTAGCATTCGGCGACGAGCTCAAATCACAGAATGCACCAGTAATTTTAAGCACCAAGCTCAACGAGCTGTTGAGCCACCAAAATAAATTGAAGTACTGCGAAGGCCATCATATTGGACACTGCGACTCCGGTCACTAAAGGATTACATAATGCCAATTATCGATAGCAATCAAATGGACTCTCAGTAAGTGTATAATAAAAAATATCATGGGATCCTTTCATCCCTTGATTGACTTAACAATCAGCTCAATTTACATAGCATTGTCAAGGCTGAACGGATTTCTGCAAGAATGAAGTTTATAACTGCTTTGTGCGTAAATATTTGTATTAGTTTTCGTGGATTTTTCCCAAAATTCTGTACGATTTTAAGCTTATTGTTTTCTTCAGAGACAAGCATTCTGCGCGCACATTTCATACATATTTCTTAAAAGAAAATAAATTAACAAAGAAAAAAAAACAATTTTTAATGTTCCTGAAACTAAAAATGGTAGCTTTCAAAATTTAAAATTATAAAATTAAATTAAATTCATTTTTAAATTATACATATGTATATAAAGGTATGAAATACATGCAAGTTAATTTGTGTTTTGTGTTATATATACACAAATAATTTAAAATTTCGTTAATTTCTGAAATAATTCTATAGCAACTGATTTTTGTGTTTAAATTTATATCTCTTTATAATGATGGTACGATATTTTAGCATAACATATAAATATTTAATTAGTGACTTTATTAGATATGATTTCTTATGTCTTCAGTCTTCGGTTAATCATATTTTTTTATATGGTTATATGCATTTTGCAATATTTTGTATACCAATCGAAGGATTTATAAATACTTGGCTAATATATGTATCAAAATGTTTATTTTTATCTCTCAAGCTTACTGGAAATATGATAGAGCCTGTGCCACAGTGAATAACAATTCTAATATTAGTAAAAGTCAAAACTCATATATGTATATTACTACAGGTGTAATAAGTACTTACGGTGTTATCAAGCTAAACCAAATTTAAACAGTTATCATGTGCTCCAGCTAGACATGATAAGTGGCTGTAATAACCGGACTGATGAACCTTTAAGCCATTTGATTTATACATTCTCGTACGTGGAAGTCTAAGTCGATTACATATCTGTATTGTGCCAGTTTTGATATAACATATTGCCATTGCAGTAATGTCAGACTGAAGCACTTCAGATACGAATGGAATTCATATTGGAAATTTCATTAAAATCGGATTAAATTGATTGGCAATTATGTTAAAAATTTGTAAAATAGTTGCTCTCCGAAAGTCAACTGATAAACCACCAAAACCGAGTTGCAATCAAATTGTTGCGTATTTGCCAGAATATACACAGAAATTTCGTTCGCTCGGGTACAAAACCATAATGGGGCAACTTTAAATGCCGCTGCTTTACACGCAATTCAATAATTTGTGGTCAATGTCATCAATGTAATTACAGTTGCTTTATACACACAAAACATTTAGGTGTAGAACCGAATCGAGAACTCAACCCGAAAAATACACAAAAACAGACTCAGACTTGATTGTTATAGTTGTAGTTACTTTTGTTGCCATGTTGCCTCTGTTTATTTTTGTTTATTTTCTTGTGTAGTGCAATTTCTTTTCATTCAATATCAATTCGCTTCTCTGGCGCACAAAACTTTACAATTTCATTTCACATTTCACATTTTTCGTTCACTTTTCTCTTTCTCTCACTGACTATCTTTTCTACTACAAGCGGGGATAATATTAAAAAAAAAAACTTAAAAACACAAAAAAAAGGATATATATATAAATATATATATAAATGTACATAGTTGGTATAAATTTACAGGATTTTTTTCGTTTTTGCTTCTCCTTTTCTGCTTAGCTAAGTTTCTGTTCCGAATGGAACAGGGGGTATAATCAATGAACGCGATAAACCGAAATAGGGAATCATAATATATAAAGAAGTTGCCCAAAAACTTCAAACTTAAAATAAAATTAATAAATAAGGGGCACGCGTGACAAAAAAAAAGATTATAATATATATATCAAATATATAGTAATTGAGGACTTTATCTCAAAATGCCACAGTGTTTAGTTTGCCTTCTTCTCGGTTGCCGTCGGTGGCATCGCTGACTCAGTCGCTGCCGCAGTTGGCGTCGACGCTGTCGCTGTTACTGTTGCTGCCCCCAAGGGAGAGTTACCCGAAAGGTCCAAGTCACTCGCACTGTTCTGTTGTGGATAAAAACAAGAAGAAATTGGGAAAGAAAGAGAGACATTATTTAAGTTATCGATTAAAGCTTAAACAATGCACATTGTTCATACATATATCGATCAACATAAAACAATGAATGCCTAATAAAGATAACATACAATCTATTGATGGTAATTAACTGATGTTAATGAAATTATGTTAACGCTTAACACAGTACAGAGTACACATCTGTAAATCAATTAACTAAAAGCCTTAAAAAAACTATCAGATACTCGTTACACAATTTTATCTATACAAGAATATCTAACTGCAACCGTATACAAAATGATGCATACTTTAAGGCGCTGTAGTATCCAAAAAACGTGAAAGAGATAAAAATATACCGTTAAAATAAATAATTAAATAATAATAATAAAATAAATAAATTTGCAACTTTCTGGAACAAAAATTTAAAGCAAACTTTACATGCTTTACATTCATAGAAGTCTGTGAAAAATTTCTTTATATACAAAATTATATAAAATCTCTTTATATATAACTTGACTATATCATGTCGACTTTTATGTAAATAAAGAAACAATAATTAAAATATATCGATAGTATTAGGATTAAAATAAACCGATTAACGTCAACATAAAAAAAAACGATTCGAAAATGAGATTTTGTTGTTAATGGTTAGCTCACCTTCATCTCCTTGCGCAACTTCATGGACTTGCCCATGGACTGCAATCGATAACGCTCCTTGGCGCGCTCGCGAATCTTCTCTGGCACGACCCACAGCGTGGTGGCCATGTTGCCAACGAAGAGCAACAGGAAGAGGCCGCTCATGACTGACACATGCCAGGGTGCATCGGGGGGCGTGTAGGCGAGCTTGTAGAGCGTCCAGGCATTGTATGCCTGGAAGGCGTATCCAATGAAGAGGAAGGGCAAAAGGAAGCTCAGGCCACGCCACATCCACGAGTGGAAGCCCTCAATGGTGATATCCATGTTGTGTCGCTCACCCAGCGCCTTGAGTCGATACAACAGGCCTTTCTGATAACCAAACTGCAAATACTGTACAATGCCTGTAGGGAAAGTGGATAAACAGAGACGGAGATTGTGACAGAGAGAGATAGAGTAAGGGAAATGGAGATGACAACTGTCAGGCGAATGTCTGACCGGTTTCCATCATGTCTGATCTGAACATTTACTTACTGATGTATACATTAAAGTACATAAACTGAAGCCGAAAGAGTTGCCAATGTTCGCCCTGGGGCCAAACGAGGAGGACGCCAGCGGCCACCGTCGATATGAAATGATGGGCACGCCACCAGCCCTTGATCCTAGAGCCGTTTACCTTCAATATAGACTCGCGTATGGTCAAAGTGCAGTAGTACCAAACCAGCAAAAAGATGAAGGCCAGTTCCAGAGCTCTGTGAGTAGTGAAGAGGGAGAGAGAGAGGCAGAGAAAGTTGCAGATTGCAGGCAATTGATAAGTTGGTCATGCATATAACTGTCGGATGCAGATGGGTGGGGGTGGCCTGGATTGATTAATGACACTCACCTGTAGTTAAATATCAAATTGAAGAACGCCATTATCAGTCCAATAACGTTGAGTATTAATTTAAACTTTTCATAGTCGTCTTTGTAGCGAACTTTGTCGTTCCTGTTCAGAATTGAGACGTTCACATCGCCAAGAATAATCTATAACAAAAAAAAAGGGAAGAAAAAAAAGGTAAATGAAATGTAAACACAAATTGGACAACTCAAACTTGTGCGAAGAAACTGTTTTCAAGTAGCAAATTGTCACTCGAGAAAGTTACTGCGAATGCAATTTGTGTAAAATTGTGTCCAACTCACCTGCAAGTAACGACCCGATTTAGCTGGCAGCGATTGTTCAATTTCATGCAACTGCGCCTTCCGCTTCAGCGACATTTTAACCAGATCATCGCGTTTCTCCTTATCCGCCGGCCCAGCGGGCGCTGGAAATCTAAAATAAACAAAACAAGTTAAATGATCAATTTAAGTTGTTAACTCTTTCATATTATTGAAGTACATAATATGATAAAAGTGTTGACTTGTCGATCTTTTAAAATTAGTTAGAAGCTCAGAAAAAACTGGGGTTCAACAGATTCTCATTCATACTAAGCGCTTGACTTAATTAAAATAACGTATTATTTATGGCCCCTAAAGGAAACGTAAATATTTGATTGGAAATAAATTTACTTTCTAACATAATTATTTTTTTTTGAGATAGCCAAGTGAAATTACTTTTAGTCGAGTATTTTCTGTAAATTTCTTAATGCATATAATAGTCACAGGACAGAGTCTAATGGTGCCAATCCTTAGCCTATTTCGTGTTCTAATACAAAAGAAAAGTTTTCAAACGAAAACTTAAAAAGGCCTTCAGTTGGTGGTTTAAATCAAATCAATAAAAAACGTATCAGCCCAGTAATTAGTCAGAACTACATATTTTTCGTACATAAAACGGATCGTAAATGAAATTCATGAAACATTTGCAATTTGCCATTGAATTCCCAGTATTCAAGTCCAAACCAGCACTAAGTTATTTCTAGCTCCGATATTGTTCATAGTTATAAGAGCACTTGAACTTTAATGTTATATCTGATAAACAAAGTTCGAACATGGCCCAGTTAAGTATGATGAGGTATTAATGATATCAGTAATATTTTGCTTAAATATTTACTTTTACTTAGAAATAAGAAAAGTCCGAGGAAATCTTCTTTAAAGTATTCCACCCATGGACGCTGTTTTTTTGTGGTAAGGATCGAATGATTAGAGAAATATAATTTTATACAACATGATGTCAAACAAATTGTTGTACTTGGTAGTAGTTTTAAATTCCTTTATAACCATTTCTAAAAAGCTCTTTACGCTTTTGTTTTAAGAGTATAGAGTTTTGCCATAGCTTAAATAACTATATTTTGTACCAATACTCGTTGAAGGCTAATCGAAAATGTTTAGCTATAAAATCAATTCACTACACGACCCACACGGCAATTTCAATTTTGCCCCACGTCAAAGTTCAATTTAGACATAATTGATAGTTATCTACATAAATTATACACATTTATCTAAATATATATCAATGTGTGTATATTAGCTTGAATATGGATGTCGAATTTTGTGACTTGCTAGTTACCTTTTTTATTTTGTTATTGTTATTATTTGTTTTATTTTTTATTGGCACTGGCATTTTATCAATCGCTTGCATAATTCATGTTTTTATTTTTAAACATTCAATAAACGATACGGTAAAAAGTTTCGCTGATAAGCGACATACCGACAGACGACATTCGATACGGTTTCCCGTGCACCGGCGAATCGACAGAGCCAATGCGAAACACGTTGATAAAACTGAAAAGTACTCGAAATGGGGCTCGTCTGATAAGTCACAGTCACAGTGGGATAAAATGTTACTTGCCAATTTCAGTTGCGCTTAACAGAAGACATTATGTAATTGGCCGGAAGTTCTCCACAGTAAAATTTATCAGAGTGACTATTGAGTTTATGCCATGAAATTCAAGGGGGGAAATTCCATTAACTTGTTATGCCACTGAATTCAATGTCGAGCTGCCCTTTCAATTAATGCTATTTACACGGGCATCGTTTCATGGTATAAATGAGATGTACATATAATAATATTTGGCATAAATATATATTTATTTATATAGAAAATTTGTCCACTTTTATTCTGACATATAAAAATATGCGCTAAAAATAGATGATTTATGTATGCATACATACAAATGTTGTTCTCTTGTTTTTATAGTCTAAGTTAAATTTCATTGCACACGCGCCAAAGTCGCGCCTAAAACGCGCGCGTCTCCGTGTGATCATTAGCGGGCCACTTAAGGCCGGTTTTGCAATATAAACGTTGTACTTGTTGTTGTAGTTGTAAATGTAGCTGAAGTTGTTGATGTTGATTGCTTATGGACACTGTACACCTTTAGGTAGACAGCGTGAACACTTTCGCAAACAAATAAACAAGCAGCAGGGCACTGAGGTACAACTACAACAACAACAACAACAACAAGAGCTAAAACAACAATTAGAGAGTGCTTGACAGCTGACAACTATATTCATACGTATTTGCATGCCGCACTTAAAATTAATTTTAAAAAACCATTTCGAATATAATTTCTAACGTGTATCGTCATGCGCGGCAAAAACCGCTCCAAATTATTTCATTTCATTTTCCCATTTTTTAACGCGCGACAAAAACCGCTAGAAATCATTTAATTTTCTTTATGTATGTATCTCTGTAATGTATGTTTGCATGTGATGTGTGTGTTTGTTTATGTTTGCATAATTTATTGTGTGTAGAATCAATCTGGCAAACAGCTGAGCGCAAGGCCAAAGATACTTAGTATAAAAGCAAGTTGATTAGACAGCAGGGGAGGGGTCGACAGTGCGACAGCGATATACCTAGCGACTAAAAGCGCCTCGTCAGCAACACACATACATACAAGCATAATTGTAGCGTCAACAGCAACTTCACAACTCAACTCAACTGCAGCTACAATAACAACAACGACAACAACGACAACAACGACAACAACAACCATTTGGCCTTGCCTGTGTTCCGCGCACAGTGGAACGCAGCTGCTAGGTGCAGCACTCAATTTTATTTGCTGTTAATTAACGATTACAATTGTTAATTATGAAAAGCTGTTTTCCAGCGAAAAAATAATTGATTTACTTAAACAATTTTAGCTTTGTGTCCAGTATAAGTATATATGTATTCATGACTGACTTCTGCAGCAAACTTAAATTTCAACTTTTCAATAAAAACATTTTTTTTTTATTTTATTCACATCTATTGTGTTTTAATATGAACAACTTTTTGTTTTCTAAGATATATATTTCAACCAAATTTGGTGAATATCGGAAATACATATCATATTTAAAATTAAATTTTCGTAAAATAATTATTTGTTTGGAAGAAAACGCCCGGAAGCAAATAAAGAAATTGTTCGTCCCATATACAGTCGAACTTCCCTAACTCGAACTTCCCTAACTCGAAGTCTCCCTAACTCGAACCAAATCGAGTGGCAATACTAGGCAAATTTCATACAATTCTACTTCCCTAACTCGAAGTCTCCCTAACTCCAACCAAATCGAGTGGATAATGGTGATTCGAGTTAGGGAAGTTCGACTGTATACATAATTTAATTAAATAATAAATTTCAATTATAGCGACAATTGAATAAAAAATCACGCACAAATTAACGGATGATTTGTAAAATACGAGTACAATGTGAATGCACTCACACATCTAGTATCAGCTGTTGAAATTGAGTTTGAATCTAATCGAGCCAAAGTTCATTTTCAGGTAAAGCTATTTAATCATAAGTAGTTTAACAACAAATAATTTTTTGTTGTTTTGTGAATCAGACGAAGAAAATACAAAATATATAATCAAAACAATAAATAAAAAAAAGCTTAATTCATTCGAGAACTTTGTACGCTTTATCACCCCGCTAAACGACTTTCAAAGGAATATGCAAGGTAATCTAAAAATACTAAAATTAAAATAATAAAAAAAATATAAAAAGAAAGCATGTAATTTAAAAAACTTCAGTATAAAGAAATGCGAATCAATTAAATTGTTGAGTAATGAATTTGTCCCACTGTAAAACAGCTGGTCAGTCAACGGGTTTTGTTTGTTTTTTTTTTTCCATTATAATTATTATTTTTTTATTTTGGTTGTTTATATGGCGTTTTAGTTCACGCTTCATGCAACATCGTAGGGTCAAGGGCAACTGGTTGATGAAGAGACCAAGCGAAAGGTAAAAGAGAGTTGCCACAGCTATTGCGGATGTCATAAGGTGGCAGGTGAGAAGACAGGGCAGGGCAGGGAAGGGGTGAGGTTGCTAGCTGACCAAAGGTTACGTTTCAATTACAAAATAAACCGTTTATAGCCTCGACTTGGCCAATAAACACGCCCGACGCCAGTTCTGGAACAAAGTCTACGAGCGTTTTATCACAGGTTTTTATCAAAAGAAACACAGTTGTAAAAACTAATTAGTACGTAAATATGTATGTGTGTATGTCCGTTAGTAAGTAAAAGACATATAACAAGAACAACAACAACAACCATTTGCAGTGATAAACCTACAGCTGTTGTCGCCTGTTGCTCAGCGAGCTCCGAGTGTTGCTGATAACGCTACTTTCCTGACTAATTACCCAAAGACATGTGTTCACCTGTTTATTGATAAGCGCGGCAATAAGTGTGCCAGTGTATGTGTGTGTGTGTCAGAGTGTGTCTGAGTCGTATTAGAATAGCTAGCTACTTGTGGACCGGTAATTGATTGAGATCAAATTCCAATTGGAGAACCTTTAACGGGGGTTGTTTACATTAACAATGAAAGTGCGAAGCGAATTTTATCGGAAACGAATTTGAAATTCGAAGCGATGCAAAATGTTAAACAAATCAACGCGAAATCTCCATTAATGACCGAAAATAATTAATTATTTAACAATTGTTTATTTATGCAGATGAATATACGTAAGAAAAGCATTGAATATGCAAATTCTAAAATTTTATATCTTTTTAAATACTTTCATTATGACTAATTACATAATTTGACTTCACTCGAAAGACAGGTAAGAATTTGTTTTATAAAGAAATTAGCTAAGTAATATAGCTGTATATAAATATTTATAAATCGAGCCACAGTCACGCAGTAGAAATTTAATTTATGTTCGTGTCACGCTGCTATCCCTAACTCACCACCCTGCTAACCAGTGTTGCCAACTCTTCGGGACATGAAAAAGCCAAAATAGCCTTAGAAAAAAGCTGAAAATAGCTAAACAAAATTTGTTCATAGCTTAAAAAAACGCTAGAGTAGTAAAACGATATTTTTTATTGATTTAATCCAGTGTTTTTTGAATATTTTGATGCAAAAAAAATCTTTAAACAATTCTAGGAGTGAGTGCAAAAAAAAATTTAAAAATCTATTCGCTAATATTTTTTATGACTATTTCAAATTTGCTAAAAATTTGACAAAGTAAGGGGGTATGAAGACATTAGTGGACCACTGTATATATTTTAGGCATTTACACCTTACAATCGCGATGGTATAAAACTCGATTCAATTGATTTCATAGTTAAAACGATCAAATGTAATGCTCTTTTGGCTTAACGATTTTTTTTTTCCATTCAAATGAAAAAAATACTACCAAGTATTTAAGTGTGGCATCGTAAAGCATAAAATACATGAAATTTCCAGATATTTTTAAGAAGCTAAAATTATTTTTGAAGTAGCTAAATTTCCCGCTACCCGCTTTTTTACCATTTATCCCGCATTTGCCAGTTGCAACTTGTAACCCACTAAATCTGTCGGGAAAATAGCTAAATTGGCAACACTGCTGCTAACCCTAACGTAAATGCAAGTAAGCATATTTAATTGAATACAATTTTTTAAAGGGTTGTACTTTTCGTACAATTTTGATTGTTTCTTTTTTGTCGTTTTTTTTTGCACATAGTATGTGTACTATGTGCGAGTGTATGTTAAGTTAAAGTACTCACTGTCGCAACGAGGCCGTTATTTGATTCATGCGATAGCGTTGATGTTTGATCTCGTTAAAGCATTTTTGTTGATGACTGTACAGCTGTTCCAGCAGCTCAATATAGCGTCTGTTGCACGTCTGCAAAGATGTTAGAGAGGGAAGGTGCGTTGAATGAGGGGGATTTAAAAATAAGCAGCTGTTCAAGCTTGGAAAGAAGAAAAGAGCAACAACAATAAGCGCAAAACTCACCTCAAGCTCTGTGTACTCGCGATTGAGCTCATTCCATTCATTTTGCAGCGCTTCGATGTCCATTTTATAATATTATTTCTCTGGATGTTGTTTATTGTCTGTTGGTGTTGTTAGATTTGCCCCACACGTTGTCTGTTGTATGCAACAGCTGTTTGTGAGGTTAGGGCAAGTGAGAGGGGAGGTCAAACAGTTGCCGGCTATTGTTGGGGTTGCCGCCTGCGCTTTCTGCCAAGTATTTTGTTGAAAAATCAATTGGACGCAGACAGAACACAGACATATGCATGTACGTACATATGTACGTATGGATGTATCCCTCTATAATTTTTGAGCACAGCCACAACGGAATGTGTGTTATTGGTATAATATTGGCAGTTCCCACTGTGATTGCAGCGACACTTTCGACTTGGGAACTTGCAATTGGAAATTATGCCGCTGCTGACTTTTCTATCTCTCCGTCGTCGTCTTCTTCTTCTTCTGTTGCTCTGTGCTGGGTTGTAGTTGTTGGCGTTGCTGTTGGTATTGCTGCTGGCGTTGTTTTGTTTAAAAATAAAAATTTGAGCGAAGCAGCGACGATTATGCCGTACGCTAACTAAAACTGAACTGAACCGAGCACACACTGCACACACTGTATAGAGCCAGGCGACTGCCAATTGCCCGCGCGCGCAATGTGACGATGGCGACAGCGACGGCGACGGCGACGGTGTGCAGGGCAACTACACAACTACACTGCTTGAGGAGACTTAGTTTGGCGACGTCGAAGATTAGATTAAAGTTAAACACTACACACAACAAACACAGCACGACAGCCAGTCACCAAACAATATCTTGCGAGAATTTACTTGTACCAACAACAAAACAATGCGGGGGAATAAGAAGCAGCAACAGCAGCAGTCGAAACTCCGGTCGCTTGTTGCGTCGTCACCGCCACGCGACTAATATAGCTGTGCCGCTTACTTGAATGCAATCGCTGTATGTTAGTAATGTTGTCTTGCTCTCTCTCATGTCCTATTTGCCTCGTATCGTGATTGCGAATGGTGAGTTTGTCGTCAATGGTGAGTTTGTTGTGCGCGAAATTCAAATTCAAATGTATTAAAGACTGTGTTTTTGTTTTTGAATAAAAATATTGGTTTTGTTGTGTTTAGAAAGCATGTTTAATTTAAAATGCCAAGCCTACTAACATTAAATGTACATTTTCAGCAGCTTTGTGTTCTATGGGCTAAACAATTAAACATGAGTAATTAATAAAAAAAAAAACAAAAAAAATATTGAATGCATATTGTTTATATGAATGTGTGTATGTATATATAAACATAAACTAATCAGAACCCTGCTGTGAAGTTATTCCTTGCGCCTGGCACGCAATCGAAGTGCCAAGTATGCAAATCCCCGAAAGCTAATAATGAGCAGGACCAATCCAATATAATCAAGAGGAAGGTCTGCAACAGAAAAGTTAAGCGTTTCCAGGATAACTTTGCCGGAACTGGGACATGTCGTATTGGAGGAGGTGCAGGTGATCTCTCCAGGCTCCACATCGGCCCACTGATTAATTAGAAGACCTTCATTGGCGTATCGAAACCAGGACAGATAAGATAACCATTTTAGATAAATGGGCACTGATCCGGAGTTAAGGAAGAAGCCACCGAAGAGCAAGAATGGAATGATGACCGGCGGACCTATCGAGAGTGCCATGGAAGTGGAGGAGCTGGCGCACGATATCAAATAGCCAAACGACGTGGACACATTGGCGACCAGAGTCACCAATGCCAGGCAGTTGAAGAAATGCAGGGCTCCTGCTCGCAGTCCAATCATCGGATAGGCGATTGCCGTAAACACAAAGGGCACGGTCAGAAAAAGTGGCAGCTCCGCTATAGTCTTGCCCAGAAAGTACGTGTCACAGCGATAAAGTCGACTTCGTGCCTCCCTCATAAACACAGGCAGCTCCGAGGTAAAAACCTGAAAGACAAGACAAGCGTTGAAAATCTGATATAGAAATCAAGTCGAAATGCGTCTCACGTTGATGGTGGCGAACACATTCTGGAAGGTCATGTTGGTCAGGAAGAGAAATATGGCGCCATTGATGTTCATCACGCCCACCTGGGTAAGCTGCTGGCCCAGGAAGATGAGTCCAATCAGCACAGCTACCATCTAAAATGGAAGATTCAATAAGAATGATGAAATAACGATTTACTCGAGTCCGCGCGACACTCTATCAAAAAATATCTGACTTGCATAATTAAATTTTCAGATAATATCAAAGATTGCAAAAAAAAGTTATGTGCTTAAAAATATCAGAGCAAGTATCCTGTAAACCTAACTTTTATTTTCAATTGTTATTATATCAATTAAAACTGTAAATAATCAAACTCATTTGACTTAACAAAAATTAAATTTCACAAAATAACAAAATTATTACTATTACCAACTAAAAACTGTGAATTTTTTGTTGGTTTTCTACCTTTCTATTTAATAAAATTTGAGTATTGGCTGGCTCGATATTGAAACTGATAGATGATCTTATAAATTTCGAGAATTAATACATATAGACCTTGCGTCAGCTGATTACTTAAAAGTAATATCATAAAGTTTATATTTAGATTGAAAATTAAGAGCCAAATTTAAGTTTTATGATAAAGGTCAAGAAATAATTCCTATGCTACAAATTATAGCTATAAAGACATCACGAAATTTTAAGAATAAGTGGGCAAGATCAAGTTAATTTTAATTTTGTTTAAGAATTTTTGGTTTTCGACGCATTTGTTTTTTTTATTTGACAAAATTCTAATAATTAAGAATCGTTACCTTAAATTACACACTCATTATAGAAGTTATTTTTGGCAATGATGACTTGAAACTCTTTGCATTTTTGACCGAAAATCGAAAGTTAAAAGTTTTTTGGTAAAATTGCTTCTTTCACAACTTATTTCGATCGCAATGAAATTTATTATGCAGATTGGAAATATGGCATTTAACTTTTACTGTCCGCTAAGAATATGAATATTTAAAAGATTCGGCTTGCTACATACATTGCCACTAAGTAATAATACTCTGCTAGCGGGTATAGAAGAAAAAGAAAGCGTTGGGGAGAGAGTTCATACCGTGGTTTGAATGAGTCGCACTTTGACCAGCAGCGGCTCCTTCAGCACAGATAACCAGGATCGCCAGAGCACGGCACGGAACTGCATTAGCCAAGTGGCCTTGTAGGTATAGCCGTTCTCGGGCTGCTCCAGTGGCTTTGTCTGCGCCTTGGTGGCCAGCAGTTGCTCCATATCCCGGGCCACTTTGCTGATGGCAAAGTTGTCGCAAATCTTGGCAATGCGCTCGCGGGATTCGACCTCTCGACCTGGCACAATGGCCAGCACCTGGACATAGAAGTCCGCCGGATTGTAGTTGGTCGGACACTGGGCACCGACACTAATAAAAAAGAGAAGCAGTTATGGATATTGATTCAGTTAATGTAAATGTAAATGTCTTGTCTTATTATACTCACTAGGAGAAAAAGTCCACAGCTTCGCTGGGCGTGCCCAGAAATGCGACACGTCCCTCGGCGATCAGGAGAATCTTGTCGAACAGCTCAAACAACTCCGACGAGGGCTGATGTATGGTCAGGATGACGGTCTTGCCCTTTTGCGATAACTTCTTCAGCACCTGGACAACACTGTGCGCGGTAAAGGAGTCCAGGCCCGAGGTGGGCTCGTCGCAGATCAGGAGCGGAGGATCGGTGAGTGCCTCCGAGGCGAAGGCCAATCTCTTACGCTCACCGCCCGACAATCCCTTCACGCGCCCCGGCACCCCGATAATCGTGTGCTGGCATTTGCTCAGCGACAGCTCCTGGATCACATGATCGACGCGGGCCACACGCTGCTTATAGGTCAAATGACGTGGCATCCGCACCATGGCCTGGAAGATGAGATGCTCGCGTGCCGTCAGAGAGCCGATGAATAGATCGTCCTGCTGCACATAGGCACAGCGTGCCTGCATCTCCTTGGCATCCACCGGCTGGCCATTGAGCAGCCGCATGCTTGAGGGCGACACCTGCACTCCCTGCGGCGACCTGAAGGCGAGGGCGTTCAATAGAGTCGTCTTGCCCGCTCCCGAGCTGCCCATCACGGCTAGCAACTCTCCGGGATAAGCCACGCCGCAAACTGGGGAAGAGAGAGAAGTCAGAGTGCTATAGTCGAGTGTGCTCGACCGTGAGAGACCCGATTCTCTGATCCGTTAGAGGCTGCTAATACTATCTTTAAAGCGGACTGATCGCCTCCAAAAAAGAATAAATTGAAATTGATTCGGCCTCTCACTCCACCACACACTTTTTTTGTGGTGCATTGTGTCTAACTGTATTACAGTGAAATTATTAAAAATTTCAAAAATGCTAAAAAATTTATTATGGTTCGATTTTGAAAAATGTTTAAAATTTGAAAACGTTAAATTTTTAGAAAATAGGAAAGCTTTGAGAAATATTTAACGAATTTCAAGAATTTTTTTTTGTTTGTTTTTTTTTTTTGGTAAGTGCACAAATTTATTTAAGCACGCCGCATGCTTCTTAAAGCACTTTCGTGACAGGGCAAGATTATACAAAAACAGTTACGGTACAGGTCTGGCAGGGTTTTAGTGACGCTGAACGGGAATGCTTGGCTCAGAGCTCAGTTGGTCAAGAAAAGGCGTAGCCTTTAACAGAGCTTAACAACCTTAGCTGATGTCCTGCAGCAACCTGCCTGCAGGCGTATTCAATGCGAAAAGCAAAACTTTGAATACTTTTTAGATTCAGTTTTAAGCGCTACAAAGCCACTGTACAAAAATTGTGCACAACCGATAACCGAAAAGAAATGCACTCATAACCGATACACTAACTGTTACCGATATTTGCTTCGGCTTGATAGGAAGGGAGGCCTTACCATTCTTGAGGAGGTGCTTGCGTGGTGCAGGAATATGGCGCTCGTTGCAGAAGAGTCCGCGCGTGCGATTGACGAGCTGGCGCCAGTTGGAGCCGGGCTGATGCACTGCACCGAATATGTCCACGTTGTGCCAGGCATAGGTGAGTGTCTCCGGCAGCTCTCGGAGTGAGTCCGAGCTGCTCAACGTTCCGTAGTTCTTGCTCTGGCCAAAGCCTTGGCTAATGCAGCTCTGCGATGTTGGCGCCGATGCTCCCGCCGTTGTGCTCTCGCCCTGCTGTAAGATTCGAGGGGGGTAAGTAGATTAATGAGTAGATGAGTAGATCGTAGGCGACACGACGCCAACACCGACGCCCAAAAAGGTTTCGAAACTTTTCAATTTTACGCGAATTGCCGTCACTCCCCGGACAATAAAAAAGGGCGACGACGCGTAAATCTTTTCGGCGTGCTAATCCCGGCGCCTACGCGAAAGGGACCCATTTTGACTAGGGGGCTTAAGGGGTGAAGGGAAGGGAAGGGAAGGGACGTCTGTTTAAGTTTCATAAAAATGCCCAAGTTGAAAGAGCCCGGCCGAAAGACTCGACTCGACTCGACCATTTAAAATGTGCAAATTAGGGTGGCCATAAGCCGCAGACGGTGTCGACTCCAACTTGGGGCAATGGGGCAAGCAGCAGGCGGCCATGTTGCCACTTCTTAAGACAATTGCCCCGGCGCGGCGTAAATGTAAATCGTTGAGATTCGTTCGGATTTGGGTTCAAATTTGGGTTTTTCTCGTTTCAGAGTTTAAGTTTCAGCTCAGTTTGAGTCTGAGTTTGGGCTCATCAGCTATATTCCGAGTATGGCCCCCATTTGAAGGTGAAGGTGACTCGAAACTGAATGTTTTCTTTTCTTCAAATGTTCTTTTCGAGTGCAGTGAATCACTTTGAATGGCCAACTGAGTGGTAGTATAAGTGTGAGTGCCTTAGTGTCAAGTGATTGAGCAATTGCGCATGTTGTAATTTACTTAACACGCATTTTCTGCGTTTATTATGACACAAATGTCCTTTTAACTGACCCGGTTAACAAGTTTAAAGGACCTAGAATCATCATTCTCAGTAATTGAAATTAACAACAAGAGAATAGAACGTTTTGCAAAGCATGTTTGTTTTGAAATAGAAATGTATATACAAATTTTGAAGATATTTATTTTAAATTCATAATAGAGAAAAAGACGAGTTATCTTCCAATTGATCAATTTTTGGCAGAACTGAATTATAATTGGATGGCGAAATTCCTATGCAACGAAGAGAACAAACGTATATTTAAAATATGTTTAATTGATCGAAATTGTAAATAGGATAATCCTTGAATTTAATTTAGGGCTTTAGGTTGTTTTTTTTTTGAAAAAGTTATATCATTTAAAAAGAAATGTTCGCAAATTAAAGGTATCACCAATTACTTGATAAAGTGGGCAGCCAAAAAAAGGAAAAGTTTTCGCTGTTTTTGGACGGGTAGTTAACTAGCGCCATCTGCCGGCGAGCTATGCCTGCGGCTGGTCAAAAGCGTCACAAGCTCGTTGAAAATGTATTTTCTTATAAGCTATTCAAAAATAGCCGACAAAGTAAGAAGTACGAAAAATTAAATAAATATGAAATGTACGGGACAAGGAGGGTGGCCGACAACCAGATAATACAGCAACACACACTTAAGAAGCGCCAAAGAAGATGAAAACAACAACAACAACAACAACAGCAACAATGAGAACATAACACAAGCAAATAAATACAGGAAAACTTTTTAATAACATTTTTCGGCCTCATTTGTTGTGAAAACAATTTTACTTGGGCTGTGCAGCGTACCACGCCGCCGCATTACACCGCATTACACCGCACCACCCCGCACCACACAATAAGAAGCAGGCCCAATTCCCTCATGCCACCCAACGTTGCTTCCACATGTAACGGATATTAAATTTTTCGCGTTTACCTCAACGTCGTCGTCTTCAATTTTTCAAGCCAAATTGAAATGGAGCAGACAACAAGAAACTGAAGGAAAAGTTACAGAGAGAGAGAGAGAGGGAGAGAGAGTGAGAGTGAAAGTTAGAGAGAGAGAGAGACAGAGAAATCGTCGGACAGAACTTGAAACACGGCATATTTTTAACAAACAAACGCGACATTTTCAGCATTGAATTTCTCCAATTCTTCATACTGAAATTCGTACATTTGCTTAATTTTCATAATTTTCTCCATTTTCGGTTTTCTCAACAGCAGCAATAAAAAGAGCTTATGTTTAATTTTTATGATTATTTATAAGCATTAATGATTATGATTAGGGCTCTGCCGTGAGGTAAAACGCAAAATGCTTTAAATATTGTGGCCATCAGCTCGCTGTGGTGCCAATTAGCCCGTCCTCCCTCCTCCCACCTCACCTATTCAAGTTCCACCGCCACAGGCCATGGAGATCCCACAAGCAGCTCTCAAGTATCTAAAAGGGAGCAGGGGGAAACGGGGAAGTGGCGACATTAACCGCAATGGACGATGTGGGCGCTCAGCTTTGGTTTCACTCTCTGGAAGCCCTATGCGTGGGTCAAACTTCCAGTGGTTGCCACCAAACCTTCCAGTCGATTTTGACCCGGATAGCGGGATCAATTGAAAATAAATTGTTGCTTATAAGTTTACGCCTCAGTTTTATTCTAAGATGCTATTATAAATATATTTATAGGTATACCTAAAAACTATGACTCCTTTATTTTATAAAAAAAAGACTTGGAGAAAAAAGTACAGAAATACAAAAAACTCTTTTATTTCAAATTGTTTTTTAAAAGTTGCAAATAAGAGTTATTGTAAATAAAACTTTTGAATAAAAATTAAAAAATGACTTTTTTTAATACATTTTTTTTTAAAATAAGAGCTTAAAATAATAAAAAAAAATAATAGCGTATGGCAATGATTTCAATGTTCCTGTCATTTTTTTAGTGGATCATTTTTTTCCGACTCGTAACTCTTATTAGCAATCCCTGTTTTATACTGACAGATACAATAACTAAAAAGTAGATTAATCCTTAAATCTCTTTAATACCCGAATTTAAATTCCAGCTCGGAGTCAAGTAAAATAAATATGGAGACTTAATGACAGCACTGTAAGGTGGCAAGTTTTGGAAGATGAAGAGATGAAAGACGATACGTAGATACAGATACAGATACGGATACGTTGGGCAGTCAAATAATGACCTAGATAAGAAAAGATTATACAGACAATATCAATAAAACAAAAGCAATGCGAGCAGAAAGAAGCCAAGACAATGACATAAAGTAAACAAGCATAAAACATGCGTTAAGCACTTGCCAGATACGCGAGTAACGACACTCACAGATACGGATACAGATACAGATACAGATACAAACAAAGATATAGATACATAGATAGATACGACAGGTACACTCAATTCGTTATGCGACACTGCAAAGCAACATAGTTATTTTAGTTGTCGACTGCACTTGTTTTGTGTCCCCCTCCCGCCCAGCCTCTTCCCCGCTGAGATGAATCCCCCTCTGTCATCATCAATCTCTGTTGCGCTTAACCAAAAGCTGAATTCACGCGATGCTCGGTTAAAGCCATAGATACCATTAACCGTTGGCCAAAACCAAAGCAATGCGTACACCGAGACTTGTCAGGGTCGTAAAACAAGTTGTAAAACAGATGAGAACTGTAAGAAAGCATGTGATAAGATAATCTTCAGATAGATACTCAGTACAGTTGAACTTCTGTTAAGTGAACTTTTCTACTAAAAAAGCTGCCCTTATAATGTATTGTCATCATGTGCACAACTGTTTTTTTTTTCTTTTGTTTATTTATTTATTAATGTATAGAAGTCAAGTTATTCTAGATCACGAATTTTCCATAAACTGCATTTCATGTTCGATTATCTCAGTCAAATTCTCTAAAGTTAAAAATAAACATATTACTCTCCATAATTATCGTCCAAGACATTTTAATTTTTCGTTTTTGGTCAACACTTTGATTGAGCTTTTTGCAAATGTAGAGCCTAAAAAATGTTTCCTTGCTAAAATACTAAAACACGTGTCTACTCATTATTATCACTGTAGATTTTACAGCTAATCGAAGTAATTATAATAAAAGTGCCATCATAAAGTTTTTAGAAATATTTCCTCCTTTGACTAACATTTCCAGAGATTTGGTCTTTTCAAAAGTTTCTATTTATTTTCTTTACTGATTTACTGATTATTACATTTAATATGGTAGTGAAAAAATGCAGTCATAAATAACAGTTATATGACTTTGACATCCAGTATTATAAGTGAAGCATAATATGATCGTACTTAATAATGTCATCTTGCATACAGTGGGTGCTATAAGTATGCCGCTTCGTGAAGAAACAAAACCCGACACTGTTCATGATTGTTTGCAACTATATGATCGAAAACAGATCATCGTTCTATAGTTGTAACGTTGGTTTGACTTCAATTACTTTGTGTTGCAACATTTGATTCATATAATGCGTTCCTCTGTCCATGTGTCTCTGCCACTGTCTGTGTGTAATCATTTTGATAGTCAACACTGTCTGGGTCACCTTAAGTTAAGCAAATCGACAGATTCTTGAACATTTTTGCATTTAGGCTGATGCAATTGCGGTTGCGGTTTGTCATGGCCCATACAACTGACAACTGAGTGGGCGCAAAGGGGAATGAGGCGGGGTCGGGACCCCAAATATGTTCTCACGCTGTTGCCGCCTGAAAGTATGCAACACTTTCGTACTCACATTGTGCAACTGCTCGGCGGAGGGATGCTTGCTGCTGCCGCGAAGCAAGAGCTCCTGATCCTCTTGCCCCATTCTATCGCTTGGGCAACTGCAACAGGCGAGCTCACACACACACTATAACACCAACACACTTACACAAAAACACACCAACACACACGCGTATGGGAATTTAATTTTCGTAAATTTTGTTTGCAAATATTATTTTCGCTCCTTTTCGAATTTGAATTTAACTTTTTTTCGTAGCTTCGTGACGAACACGCTGACAAAACGCAACTGAAGTTGAAGCGACTGACGACTGAGCGATTGAGCAGCGACTGACGACTGACGACGGCGAAGTCGCTTTGCTTGCGGTTCCACTGAGTGAAATTTGATGAGTGCAAGAGATTAAAAGCTGAGCAACAACAATCGCAAGAACAACAGCAATTATAATCAGCAACAACAACAACAACAAATGCTTTGTCTATTTGCATGCTGATTAGAGAGCGAACGTTGACGTCGCTGTCGCCGTACCCGTCGCTGTTGACGTCGACGTCGCTGCTCAGCTGCTCGTCTCCATTTCCATATTCGTCTTTGCTTGACGTCTCTTTGGTCTTAGCTTATCAGTGCGTTCGCTTTTACCTTTGTTATTATTGTTCTTTGACTCCTTCTTCTTCTTCTTCTTCTTATTCATCTTATGCTCATTCTTCTCATTGCTTTTCTGCCTGCTGTCAGTTATCATTTGCTGTTGTTCTCTCTCAGTTGCTCAATTTCTTACTGTCTCTCTCTCTATAATTTTTCATAGACGGGGAGGATAAACTCTTCGCCATTTTTATGGATATTCTTGATCTGAATGATCAACTTAAAATATGAGAATGCTACAATATTTTATTTGGTATTTCTTTGCACATCCTTGCAGAGGGCATTGTACATAGTATTTCAACAAGATATTTTTATTTTGATCCGTGCGGCAATTTAACTATCTACATACACTCACTCGCATATCTCTGCGTACACCCTTATTTTTGCTATAACAGCTATGTAAGTAAAGTTATCACGTTAAAAAAAATATATTTGGAAAGGTCGCTTAAATTCCGATTGAATGATGCAAAAATTTCCTTAACCCATTAAATACCCTTCGAAAATTTCGAACTTATGTAAAAGTCACTTTTCAAAACTTTTTTCCTCGATTTTTTCCAAAAAATGTTGGGATGCAAAAAAATTCTTGAAACAATTCAAAGAGTAACTGCAAAAAAAATTTTCAAAAATAATTTTGCTAGTATTTTTTAAAATTTTTTGAAAATCCTAAAAATTACCATTTTAACCCATTTTTCCTCATTTTCATGCAAAAAGTGCCTTTTTTGCAGTTTTCAAACAATTTCTTAGACTCGATTTGACGATACGTGGAACGACTTTCTTTCTAAGAAGGACTTTAAAAACTGACGGAAAAATTATTTTTCCTTTGACATATTTTGTTATTTGCTTTCTAAAAATGAAACAAAAATATTTTAAATGTTGAATTTAACTGTCATTACTATAAGCTAAATTCGGTAATGGGGTCGGTAATGGGCTCTAGCTTTAAAATCTCGGAGAGCTTTATCAAACGGGATTAGAAATCATAACTGATGAAAAAAATTTTTTTTTGACATAATTTTACACTAAAGATATTTAAAATATTTTTTAAATAAAAAAAAATAATATTAAAAATAAAATTTTATTTTTGCAATTTTTTTTAATTTTTTAATGTTGAAAAAATCGATCTTTATCGCTTTTACGCCCATTCGGATGCCACGCCCACTTATTTTTTATTGTCTAAATTTTGTTTCAAACGTCAAGAATATATATTTCAAATTTCAGACCGATATCTTACTTTGTTAGAAAGTTACAGACTTTTGCCTCTAATTTTCTTAAAAAGCCATAGTTCATGGCTTCCTCGGCTAATTTCAACGAATTAAAAAAAAATTGTTTGGTTAATTAAAAATAAAAGTTGTTTATAAAATTTGTTGTAAAAAGATGAATCAGAATAAGGCCCAACATTTTTGGAAAATGTGTTATTTTTTTTTAATACCTTAAATACCTCAAAATACTTTAAAATACCTTAACCTGAAATCTTCATGCTTCTCAGCGGAGGCTAGGAATTGATTTTAGACAAATAGTTTCTTCCTGAAAATATCTTAGAATTCATCGTAGATTTCGATTCTGGTGGACGATTTTTGCGAAAAAAAATTGACCCGCCCTAATATACATACATATATACATTGATCTTTATACTAAATTCTATATAAATACTGAATTTAGGTTAACATCGAATTATATCATTTGGGGCATTTCACTTAGTTAATATAGGCACCTAGAAATTTATCTTATCTTAGACAGTAGTACTTGCTATTAATTCTAATGTACATATGACTAGACATTCTTATATAATATGTATAAATAAATATATAAATTATAAAACTTACGTATTGTAAGACTGTAATTGCTAGATTATAGTTGGATTAAAGAATAGACTTTTTTACCTTGAAATTATGATGTTGGTGTTCGTATAAAGAGACAGCTGTAAAGAAAAGGATTTGAGATAAGCCCAAAAAAAAATGTGGGATTTTATGAGAATCATGTTAATTTGCAGCTAGGAACACTAGACCCACAATATTGGGTATAAGGGCTTTGCAATCGTATTCCAATATCTGTTAACGTTTAATCGTTTTATTTTAGGAAGGAAAAGTAACCTGGCTAAAAAATTTAGAATAATTGAGAAACTAATTTTTTCTTTTTAATTATCTTCTAACAATGTGTTCGCTGATTTTTTAAAAATGTTTAGATACATAATAAGAAAATGTGACATTTTTGATATCAAATTTAAAATTTTATAATTGAATAGAAAGCTATGAGGGTAATCTAGGTAGAAATATGTGAAATGCATTTTTAACATACCTGCGAGCTGCAATTGTTTCTGAGACTTACACAGGGTAAACTAGTTGTCGATCATTTTAATCTTTTTGCCATGTAATTGCAGAGCATTTCAAATCTTCGTTTGCCTCTGACGATCAGTATGGATTTTCTAGCTTATGTAATTGCAGGGTATTTCAATGTCTACCTCTTTCAATTCAATTGTACTGCAGTCAGTTTTCTGTCTTTGGACTCAAAACTTGTTAGTTGCTCGCTTAACTCATTTGTGGGCGCAGTTTCATGTCCACAAAGTGAGACACACACACACACATACATATATATTCTATACATGTTGTTGTTTTTGTGGGCACCTCTAGGGCTTCTGCCTTTGATCGTCGCTGCGCTGCGTTTGAGTTCAACTCAAATTGAAATCGACTTTCACACAAAACTTACTCAAAGCCCAAGTGGTTTGTCAATGTTGCAGTTGCAGTTGTTGCAGTTGCAGTTGTTGCTGCTGAACCTTTAATGTGTCACAAATTTGGGGCATGTGGCGCGTGGCAGAGTTGCACAGTTACACGTTCATGTTGTCGTTGCTGTTGCTGCAGAACTGAACACTAAATTCATCTTGAACTTTTGCTAAGCTCAGTTGCCAGCCCCAGTCGGATGCCATCATTTACTCACTCAAATGCTATAAACTTTTTACACTTAACAATTTATTGTCACTCTGCTCGACGCTATCGTCGTCGCTGTCGCAGTTGACGTCGGCGCTGGCATCGCATTGTTGTTTGTGCTTT